>CM062812.1:916720945-916988042 GCA_031772625.1 Pinus tabuliformis
GTGAGCTCATATTAGTTCAATTCAAGTTTCGAACACTCCTGGGATGCTTGAAAAATCAGATTTTGTTCGAGTTTTAACATATGTAATAGAGAGATTCCACATTGTTTTAACTTATATTTAACAATTGATTCACTGAATATACTATCCATCTGGGTCGATTAAGTTTATATAACTTCCCAAACATTTGTATATAGACATTTTCTTTTCTTCAATTGGAATAGCCTTCTAATAAACATGGAAATAATATTACATTAACGTGACCATAATTTTAGGAAAAATTGTGTAATAATATCGCATTGAATATGTTAGCTCTCCTTAGTTTTCCCAAGGCTGAGAAAGGAAGCCAAGGAGGTAACCTCAAACTAACTTTCGACTTGGTGGCTTAGTGTTGTCTAGGAAATCCTCTTTGTAGATAGAGATGATCCCTCTAGCCTAATGAGTGGGACTAGCAAACCTACGTGACAATCTACTAGACACTTTCCTAAGTTACAATCGAAATAGGAGAAGAGGAGATGGCCTACCTCGTTCTGATGCTATAATTTTCTCCTTTATTGAAGACCTTGAATTACTTGTTGCCACATGCTCTGTCCTACTGCACACAATGTTTAAATGTCTGCACAAGATATCAAGACACAATAAAGAATACAAGTACAAATAGCATAATCGAAAGTAACCCACTTAATGATCAAGGAGCATTAATATAAATGATACATTAACATCACATTTATGGAAAATGAACCAATGTTGTATATATTAATAGAATAAAGGAGGAAGCATACAACCAAGTGTTGATGTCAATAAGCTCTCCTGAGTGAATCTCCAAGTCCAAGCTCAAGCTCTCTAAGCACTCCTTCTCCAAGCTAAATGAGTAGCATGTAAGCGCAATCTCAAGATAAGGTTGAAAATAGCCAAAGACCAACCATTTGGGAAAGGGAGAGGATGAATATATAGATAGGGAAAGGGAGTTAGGATCTAACAAAGATAGGAGAAGGCCCTCATCTCAAGGAGGTAGCTCATAGGGATAAGACCAAGGGCCAATGTTGAGAGAACTCAACCTCATCCATGTTGAACAACCTCCAGCTCATCATTTTGGAAGCCTCTAGATCACGAAGCTTCTTTTCTCTTTGGGAAAATTTCCTTTTAGGGATCATCGTGGTATCAAAGCCAAAAACACACTGAAATTGGGAGGCAAGTATAGTGAAACGAGCAACAACACAGGGGTTCCCAGTGTCAGGGGAGAGATGATACCAAATTAGGGTTTTAGAGCCCTTTCTTCAAGGGAAAATTTAAGGCATTTTTCCATCAATGTCTTAGGGAGGATCTGAGCTGCATATTTGGATGAGTACACTGCATGATGGTCATGTTTTAGGCACTTCGGGGTATGTCATAGGGAAGTGTGGGAGGTGTGACAAAATACTGTGTAATAGATGCCCCCTAAAGCATGAAGGTAGAATAGGGAGTGATGGTTGAGATGCTTTACGAGCTTTTGCAAGGACGAGAACAAACACTGTCAGGAGACCTGCAAATCAAGGATGCATATACATATACATATTTGATATCAAAACATGAATCCATGGTATGGACACAACCATCCGGATAGTAAGGACTATGAAAGAGATCCATGGCATGGGCGCGACCATCCAAATGAGAAGGGTCATCATAAATGTAAAGTCCCATGGAATGGTCACAGCCATCTGTATAGAAGAAACATGTGTACAATCATGAACAATACATAACTCCATGCAGTCAAAGTCATATAGACAAAAACTTAGGTCTTGCGCTCCATACCATCTCAATCAAAGTACGATTTCTAACATGCGAATGAATTTATCGAAGTCAAACATGCTAGAAAACCACCTGATTACTGACTGATGATGTGGACCGTTAACAAGAATGAGAGAAACCACTAATAATGACAATGGTTCTCAAGGTACAACAGTACAATCCGTGAATGTGAAAAATGAAACTAAAGTCCAACACTCATGGAATCATCCAATCGAAGGCCAATGATGAAAACTTGTCATCGGATACGAAGAATTTGCGATTAAGGTTTGCAAGCTCTAAGGTACTGAAAGAGAGTCTCTAAGTCATCTTCCTAGATAATGAGTTGAAGTCAACCAGAAGTGACCCATTGAAGGAGGGTTGTGATGAATCCCCCATCATTGACACAAAATAAGGAATAAAGCGGAAAGTAATGAATAGGATCCAAGACTGTAGCAAAGGGTTAGACAATGTATAGGTAATATACTGCAGATAGGATTTCTCTTGAACATCAACAACACGACTCCAAAATGTGGTAACATTTGACGCAACATAAGACCAAGGGTCATGATGAGGAAATGGAATAGTCAGATGAGAGGAAAAATGAATCATCCAAACTGGAAGGACAAGTGACTGAGCAAGGATATTCCAACCCAACACGAGAAACAAATGAGTTTCATGTTCAAGAGTGACATGCTGCCTATACAAAGGATGTTTCACTTTCATTTTTCCTCACTATCTCTAGTGAGAACCCAAATTATTTTTTATCACAAGATTGAAGGGGATATGATATGCTTGTCTTATAAGTTCATTCTTCGAATGAATCCATACTAGTAAGTTTTACGAGTCCTAGGAAGGAGAAACTCGGCCTCATCATGTTGATGAATATTTCATCATAAAATTTTTAACGATTCAGATGAAAAAATAACTAGGTATCTTTTTCATATTTAAATAGTTTGAAAAAGAGACGAAAAAGAAAACTCCATCATGTCCCTTTTCGTAATTTGTCCCTCAAACCCGAAAAGGTAGAAAACAATATTCGAGAGAACCTCTTGACCATGTCGACCAAGGTGTACCTTTTTCATAAATAGTCAATCTCAGCCTGAAAAAGGGGTAAACGTATACTGAGATGACGTCAATTCATTTAATTTAACGAGTTCGAAAAGACAAGTACTCAGTAATCTTTTCATGTTTTGAGAGTTAGAAAAGAGTTTAAAGATGACTCTAGGGGGTTCCTTTTTTGTTTACTTTTAATGAGTCTAAAAAAAGAATAAAACAAATCTCGTTGAATCTGTCAAGAATGATCACTGTATCCACCAAAATGTACTTGTAACTACACAAAGATAACCATAGATCATTGGTATCGAGGAAAATAATAAAATATTGGCAAAAATGAGTTTAAAACTTACAAATAGAATAAACGTAAAAACATTTTTACCATTTCTCTTGGAGTAAATTTGAGAGTGCATTTTTACCCCATTTTCTTTGATTTTCCAAGCGAGGAGGAGTGTGGTATATCTAGGGCATCATTTCTCGAACTATCAGCTACAAGTAAGAGCTCTGCCTTTTCTCTTGTATTTCATTGTGTTTTCATGCTTTTTCATCGAGTTTTTTCTTGCCAAAGGGAAGGATTTCAATTTTTTATAACAGGGGTGATCATCACGGTTTTCCTCATCAGACCTACAATGGTCACCCCTAAGCCGAAAGGCCCTCACGATGACATCATGGGTTTAATAAAACAGATGTGATGGCTGCGAAGTGGAAATTTTGAAGAAAATATTCCTCTTAGAGGGAAATTTCGGAGATTTTATCCATGGAAAAACATTTAATTAATGGTTAATGTTTTTTTTCAGGAGATTTTGACAATATGGCCACTGAATGGAAGGAAAGAGGCCATGAGGCAGAATATCACTAGGCTACCCAAGATCTGGAATGCATGAATGATTTGAGGAACTGTGGGCTACTGAAATTATTTTGAACCACAGGACTCAGAGCCCAAAACGAGTTGCTACAATACCTGATCAGTTTATGGGATATTGATCAAGAAATCTTAATTATTGGAGACCAAGAATTGGAGTTGGAAGTAGCATAAATCTACTTCATCACTGGATTTTCTAGAAGAGGGGAAGGGTTCAACTCTTCCGATCCCATCTTAGAGGTGAGATTGCCAGTGCTCTAATCAGGAGACATTTCCCGGGTGTAGAAACAATAGTAGTGAGTGGGAAGGTGAAGATAATGACTGTCAACAATATTCCCTTGAGGACGATCCTAAACACCATGGCTCGTATAGCCAAGTCACATGCTTTACATGAGATTTCAAAATCTCAATTCTAGTACGCGGTAGACTGCCTTACTCCAACAATATTCAACTAGTGTGATGGATTGTTGTCCAATATGAAGAGGCAACTGACCAAAGGTAAGCGAGGAAACTTGAAGCAGTTCAGCTTCAGTTCGATCTTGGTGAGTTTCTTTCTAGATCGAGTGCCCCTATTTTGGTATCAATGGACATAGGTACCAGATCCTGCTCCACAAGATCCGAGGCTAGTCAGATGGAGTGAACTCATGCCTCGTGGAGGAGGAGGCCAGCAAATGCATTTCCCTCTGCAGTTTTTTAGTTGGTTGCATCACCAACTGATCATTGTGGATGACTATGCCTATGCAGGCATAGATTTCAGATGGGATCCAGATCTACCTCTTCCACCACCGGGTGAACAGTGGACTGATGCAGGTAAAACTTGTTTTTGGATTTTTCAAGTTTTATGAACTTTTTTATGAAAGTGTATCTAAGATTTAACTTGTGATAAATGTGCATATGTTGGACTAGAAATGCCTCCTTGTATGTCACCAATAGCATGGCAAGTAGCACATCAGATAGAGGATGCTCCATATGAGGAAGGAGCAGATCCCATGGTGGAGATGGAACACAATCTAGAAGTGATCACCTGTGGGATTCCAGAATATGCGACTATAGACAACGTGCCACTGCGATACCAGAGGCATATAGTCAGAGTGTCTGTGAGACTGCATCGATTATTAGGTTGAGTGATTAGAGCGGTCTTGTGTTATCACGAGCATCATGCGGGCGAATAGCCTTTCTAGTTTTTTTTTCACTATTGTAGGCTTTGAAAGCCATGTGTCTTAGAACACTTTATTTTTTGAGATTTTGATGAAAAACTCTGACAGACACGATATATATATTATATATATATATATATATATATATATATATATATATATATATATATATATATATATATATATATATATATATATATATATATATATATATGCATGTTTTATTTTCTACTTATGTGTTCATGTACCATGATGATATGATCAATTTTATAAATTACGCAAATGTCTATCAAGAACATAATTTTCTAATGCATTTGTTAATGTATTCAAGTTACGTGGAATGTGTTGATATGTGATAAAATCAAAATTTCTTTCCAGTAATCGAACACGTAGATACATATGCAAAATTTGTGGATTTCTTACTGAGTAATGATTATTCAATTGTAACACAATGAGTTGTGAATCTAATTTAACAACTAAATTTCTAATGCCAAGAGAAATTGCTTATGATAATAGTTCAATGACTGCACTGTATTCGGCAATATTATTAGTTGTCCATCCCAGGAAAATACCTTGTAAATCAACCAACTCGCCATCAGGGGCAAAGAGTGCCCAAGCTGCAGAAGACAAGTTTTGTGTGCTACGACAAGCACCATCAGAAAAAAAAAAACAAATAACGATTTGACGACATCTACAAGCTAAGTGAAACACAAGATAAGAAGAAAAAACATGTTTGCAAAGCAAACAATCACACAAAAAAAAAACCGCACACCAACAAATTCACACTAATGTAAAAAAGTAACTATACGGAACTCACGCATAATAATTTTTCAGATACAACCGTTGCGGGCTGTGACAATGCATTTCCTTCGTAGTCAACTAGCTCATAGGTGCCCTTTTGCAAGACATGTTTTACAATATGTGGCCCATGCCACATAGGTTCTAACTTTCCATCTCCCAATTATCATTGGCCTGATCATATAAGAGGACCAAGTTGCCTTCAACAAAAATGCGTGGAGAAACAATTTGATGAAAAAGAGCTTTAACTCATATATTTTGGGCTTCGATCACCATCGCAGCAATATGGTGGGTCTCATCAAGCCTCTGAAGGTAAATTAACCACTCCTCTTCAGGAAAGGTATTAGGAAGTAGTTCTATAGCTAATTTCAACAAAGGGATTTCACACTCAATTGGTAGTGTCACCTCCAAACCATAAACCAACTAGAACGGAGTGAAACCAGTGATCGTCCTAGCTGAAGTCGGTAAGCCCAAAGAGTAGAGAATAACATGACATGCCATTCCTTTTTGTGCTTCCCAATGGTTCATTGAAGCATAGTAATCAGAACTTTGTTAATTGCTTCAACTTGGCCATTGGCTTGTGGATAGTAAGGAGTTGAGCTATCATGGCAAAGACCCAACTGAGCAGTCAGCTCTTCAATCATGTATTGATGAAAATGTGATCCATGGTCAATGAAAATGGATTAAGGGATGCCAAAATGGGCCATGACATGGTTGAAGAGGAGCTGAGAAGTAGTGATGCCATCAACATTATATGTGGGCATCACCTCAGTGCATTTAGTGGCATAGTCGATGGCGACGATGATATAGCCATGGCCCCTGGCTGAGCGAGGGTTACATGTCATAAAATCTATGCCCCATTTAGAAAATGGTCCAATGGTAACAACTGGGTGTAAGGGTGCTAGTGGGGCATGCTGCTTGCGGTTATAAATCTGACATTCATGGCACTTTTGAATGGCCAGAATACAATCCTTGAAAATGGAAGGCCAGAAATAACCAACACAGAGGATTTTCTAAGCAATGGCATAGCCTAACATGTGACCACCACATGCCCCAAAGTGGCAATCATTCAAGACTCATTCAACCTCTTCAAGTGTTAGACATCTGCGAAGAACATAGTCAACACCGACTCAGTATAATGTATCACCAAGAATCTGATAAGGTTGAGACTGATGCCGAATGCGGCGTCAGTCGGATCGAGACAACTCGGATCAGAAGGTTTGGGTCTAAAGATAAACAATGATATCTCCATACCACGGGTCAAGAGTGTTGATGAGAAACAAAGTTTCATCAGGAATTTTCTCAGTAAAATCGGTGGAAGTGTTTGCGAAAGGAAGGGCACAAATCAATTCGGAAAAAACAAGTGATTTCTTTGATTTGGTGGTAGTAAAATCCAAATCAAACTCTTGCAGGATAACAATCCATTTAGAGTATTTTCCCCAAGAAATTGATGAGTCAAAATATAAGTCATGGGGTTGCAGTCAGAAATCACCGTGGTCTTCCATAGAAGAATATAATGATGAAATCTTTGAACAACATGGACAGCTGCCAAGGCAAGTTTCTCGACATGAGCATATCGAGTTTCAATTTCAATGAGATTTTGGCTTAAATAATAAACCATGTGTTTGTTACCATCATCATCATCCTGAACCAATACCATAGCAATGGTATTGTCGATTGCGGCCAAGTAGAGGAAATAATCAGAATGATAGTCAGGGGGATGTAATAAAGGAGCACTGATGAGCGTGTTCTTTAGGGCATCGAAGGATTGTTGGGAAATTTCATCCCAAATGAATGGGATCCCCTTTTTGAGCAAGCGAGTAAATCCCTTGGCGAGTTCAGTGTAGTTAGGGACAAAGCGACAAAGAAAATTAGCCTTTCCTTGCAAACTTTGCAATTGATGCAATGACGTATTAGGGTGTAAATTTACAATAGCCTCAAATTTCAGAGGATCTATTCAGATACCTTCATGGGACACAAAAAACCCAAGAGCCAACCAGATTCCACGCAGAAGACACACTTATGCAGATTAAGATGAATATTATAGTGTCAAAAGTGAAAAAAGATGGCTCGAAGGTGGTCCGGATAATCACAATGCTTAGCAGAATGAGTTGGTAAGTTGTCTAGATAAGGTTGAACAATGTGTTGAATATAATGAAAAGCATATGATATTGCTCTCTAAAAGGTAGCACTAGCATGTTTCAAGCCGAAAGGGAGCTTCTTATAGGAAAAAGTCCCCCATGGACAGATGAAGGTCGTCTTTTGTTGATCAGTGGGTAATATGTTGATCTGGTTGTAACCAGAAAACCATCCATAAAAGAGAAAATCTCACTCCTAGCACATTCATCGATGATTTAATCAATAAAGGGAGTTGGATAGTTATCTTTCAGGCACGCGCGATTGATTTTGTGGTAATCAACACAAACTGGGACCATGCCTTGAGTTTTAGTAACAGGTACAATGTTAGAAACCCAAATTTGTCAATGGGATAGGGTAAATAAAATCAACTTTTAGAAGCTTTTCAACTTCTTCATTAATAGCAACAGCCTTCCTAGGATGCATGGGGCGGAGCTGTTGACCAATAGGCTACACGTCAGGATACGTGGGTATTTCATGCACCACAATAGTTGGATATATACCAAGCATTTCCTCATATGACCAAGTGAAGACATTGTGAAATTATTTGAAAATATTGGTGTAAACCCTGATCTCATCAGGGGAACAAGAAACCCCAATGTGATTGTTCTCAACAATCCCAGGTTTAATGGAAATGTCAAGAGGCATGGTTATAGTAATATTTTCCATATTACCTTCAGAAAAGAATTTGTGCACCAAAACAAGTGTTTGAAGTGGATGCGTCGGGTTTTGAGAAACAAAAGCTTCAAGACACAAAGGAATCTCACTTAGGCTTGGAAGAAACGAAGAACGATGAGGAATATCGTTCCAAGGAGTTTCGTCAAGAGACATAACCTCAACAATACTTGTGTCGGTGGGGAATGTCTTGTTTAAAGGATCCAGGGAATCCCAACAATCAAGCCAAGGAGATTACACAAAGGTATATAGTTTCATACTGAAAACAACATGACTTTCTGAGGCAACCACTAAAGCCAAGACAATTTCATGACAAGCGTGTACCAATGGAATTAGTGGCATGGAATCACCGAACGAATCAACCTGATATGGAGAAGGAATAATCCATGGATCTGTAGAGACATAGATCATATTGATTGAGGCAACTTGCAGAGGTGGGAGAGAAAAAGTTCCCATTAAAGACAAATCTCTAAAAATACCTTACCCCATGCTCTCATATGGAATTTTAGTATTTCCCACATATGGGATGTTGTCGTTCGAAGCACCAGAAGAGAAAATAGACAATTGGTTGACAATGACAATTTTTCCTTCATGAGGAAAATGGAGCACCTGGAACAAAGAGGAAACCACACAAAACATGGCATGGGTCCAACTTTGCCTGAGAAAAAGGTTGTAATTGAGATTTGCATCTAAAACTTCCACTTCTAGCTTAATTGTCTTCCCTTCGAAAGTGATAGGAAAACTTGTGAGAATACCATAAGGACATGTTGACAGTGCTTGACCCACCAACATGTCAAGGGGATCTCCCCAATAAGAAGTCCCAATTAGACCTCAGACTGTTTGGTGTAGGAGTCCCAGTAGTGGGTCATAAGGTAATGCCTTAACCGCGATGTCTCACAGGAGCGAGTAAGATAACTCTGTCAGTAGCAAGGGTGTGACTAATGCAGTGAGTCAAGGAATGAGTATGAGAGGTTCCAACACTTCGAAGGGGGGAGGAAGGTGAAGGTGAGTTCCAGGTTGAAATGGATCAATCCCAACTCTGCTAGGAACACACCACACAAATGACATGCACAGCTTCTGGCAGATCAGTCAACACAGATGTGGCAGTCCCAACATACAAGGTAAGATAACCTAAACAAAACTCATGGATCAGTCCGAGACGAGTGTGAAATTTGATATAACAAGGTTGAGAGAAAGGTCTGCCTGGTGTTCGGCAGAGCAGTCGACACGGACGACGAAAACATTAACAACATATGCAACACATAAACAACAAGATTCATATAATTGCATGTGAATCAGTTCATACACAAGTACGTAAGTTAAATAACATATATCATTAAAGAAACTATAATATTCCAACTACAATAACAACATATGCATGAAAATTTGTTGGCTTTATTATATAAAGAAGTGTAAATCACAATCATACAATACACCATGTAAACCTGCTAGTCTTATTAGTAGAACATTAAAACCACATCCGCCTGCTCCTCTAAAGATATGTACTAGCTCTGTGCAGTGGAGAAGCCAAGGCACGTTACAATACTATCCAAGTCTTCTTCAAGATAGTCTTAGTAGAAGCTTGGCTAACCAAAAGCCTATACAATGAGTTATGAGGGACTGTTTTTAGCAAAGGGTGGGGTGACCCTTAACATTCCCCTTTGTGACTGTTCAACTACCCTCATGACTCTTCACCTACTCTATGAGTGTCACATTCACTCTTGTGAGTTGACTTACACTTGACATGACTCAACAATACAAAGCACATGTACCCATGTGAACAATGGATTGAACAAGCCAAACTAGACACCACTCTGACTTAAACAACTATAGAAGTCCAACTGCTCGACATCCTCATGCTGATCAACAGTAACATATTGGTGGCAAGGTTGGTAGTCTCTGATAGTGTTCGTGTGTTCCACCGTAACATCCGTCTAGAACCTAAACCTTTCCTCCATGGCATCCGGGTACACTGCTTGGGATCCTCTGTCCAACTCATATGAAAGAATATGCAACAATGTCTTCAATGTGGTTGGACCAGCAACATACTTGTCCATGATATCTACACTGATAGGCAACTCTGGACTAGTGGTGACGTGCATCAACTCGTCGAAGTGTGAGTCAAGCTCTTGTTGGACCTATTTCTTAGTCTTCGCTTGGGTGAGAGTCCCAAGTGATGGAATCGCTTATGTGCGCACAACAGCCTCCATGCTCTTGAATACTCATGCATGGGAAGCCTATATGCCAATGATGAATTGTGGTAGGTCTTCATAGTTTCAAATATGACTTCGGACACGTGCTTTCAACTCAACTTCATTGGCCTTCATCATCTTGGGCAAATGAAGTAGGGCTCATTTATACTTCATCATCCATGCTCACATGTTATCAATGGAATCATGTATGTTATTCAATATGCGAGCTCTTCTCACACATGGATGCTGCCATCCATGAATATGAACGACTGCTTGATGCACGGTACTGAACTTGGAGTACAATGCCCACATAACCGTGTCCAAGGACAACACTTCCTCTAGTATTGCCTTCTTCAGTTTAGCTCGGGTCGACATTGTCACCAAGTATCATCCCTGCTTGGCCACCTATAGTTCCTTCACCATTCACTGATTCTCAGCTATTAGGAAGCAGACACTGGAGCTAGTGGCTTCGGCATACACTCTAGTTCCATCGGCCAAAGCAGTTAGCTCCTTGTGTACATCGGTCATGATCACTTGTTCTTCAAATTTCTCAAGGGATGTTCAGTCCTCCAGAGTTGGTACTCTGTCAAGGTGCAAAACTCTATGTTGAGATTCATCAAAGGAGTTGTCGCGCATCTCTGCTTCTGGCTGACCACCAAGGATCTCAGTGCATCCTTGGTCATTTGAGACTTTCTCATCATCTGGATGCATTACAGCGGGCGAGTCGACCTCTCTGTGGTGAGGCATGAGGTCAGTGTCCTATTCCAATTTCGGTTGCTCCATGTCTGCATCCAACTGTTTGAAAGCCTATTCTATCTCATGAGCAAAGTCTTTCCCCTGTGAGGGCTCACCCTGTTCACCTAATGCCAGCTGTTCAAAAGAATCAACTACTTGTATGGGTGTTGCTTCGTCTGTCTGCATGTGATGTGCCCCTTGTTGAATCTGCTACTGCTGCACTTCCTTCTTCTGTTGGTGCAACTCTTGTTCTTTTCGAAGTTGCTCCCTTAGCTCATGCAACTCCTTCTCTGTTTCTTCCATTCTCTTCTTATCTCTCTGCCTTTGTGCGATTTTCTTTTCGCGTTGCTACCTCTTATGTTGAATAGCCATAGCTTCTTGTTCTACAAGTGGATCTGCTCGAAACTTGCATCTTTGTTCCTCCTCCATGCAGTCGACAATCTTTCTCTTCCCTTTGTCGTGCATAGGTATGCTTGGCTTTGTTTACTCTGCTATTGCTACTATTTCTGGTGTTTTCCATGGTGTTGCTTCATGTTGTTGTGCTAACCATTCTACGGCAAAACCAACCTGTTCATTGGGTCTGGAATGATGGTAACAATACCTCCATGAGTCTTCCTCAGCCCAATGAAATTCCCCATGGATCCAATTGAACTGAACTCTCATGCAGTGATCCTTGACAATGCAATGTGGGTCATATGGGTTGAAGCTTTAGAGGTCAAGTGGGTACTTCTTCATTTGTTCAGCTTCGACATCTACTTGCTTGATGCTCTTGATCTCATATAACCCAATCCACAATGGAAGAGTGGGCCAAGGTGCCTTCTTCTTCCACTGCAGCCTAGTTGTTAATCCTGCTGAGATATGATACACTACTTCCTGCATGACCAACACATCCAAAGAAAACTTTGGCAGAACATGTGGAGGCTTCTCCGCACTGAACACTCGGATGAACGTGTCGTTCGGTGAGGCATACCAATATGCAATGCCTAACAATTCCTTCATCGCTTCTTCTAACATGTAGGGTGGATCCTGTTCAAATATCAACTTGTACATTGGGGCGACAAGATGGTCAGATAGCTATTTGATC
The DNA here is from genome assembly GCA_031772625.1 of Pinus tabuliformis. Taxonomy (NCBI): domain Eukaryota; kingdom Viridiplantae; phylum Streptophyta; class Pinopsida; order Pinales; family Pinaceae; genus Pinus; species Pinus tabuliformis. Next base: position 916,733,402 of record CM062812.1, read on the forward strand.
ACTCATCTGAAGCTGCACTGGGAGAATATCTTGGAATATGTGCTCACAATAGTCTCCGCCAGTGACCATTCCCACTCTAAGCCTGGGAACTCATGTCGGGCATAGACTGCATCTAGAATGTAGGCGGACATATAAATCTATGTATGCATGCCTTCGGGTGACCGTCGAGCCTTCATGACTTGCTCCTTTAGGTGATGAGCCAGTATGTCAGACCAATTGCATGGTCATCCTTCTCTATCCAGTTGGTCCAGTGCGACCACCAAGGTCTAAGGGAAGGTCTCAGTGCTTGCTTGGCCACTTAGTCAACATGTGAATATGACCAAGTGTTGGTATTCCTTCCTCAATATCTTCGTCTTATAGATCCGGTTAGGGGTCATGTTGAAACGAGCTAGCTCCTTTACCCAATCCTTCATAATATCTCTGGAGTGGCCTCTACAATTAGGAAAGCTGAACAGAGGGATCATGGCAGTCATGGGATAGTCCATCTAGTACATCTCATTATAGTCTCATGCCCAGAAGTTTGCAAGCTTCTTCCCACTGACACTGCTCATGGTCATTGTTTCGGGGTCAGTGTGGTAGACGGTCCAGTGAATCATATCTGCACATCGGAACACATGGTATCTACATGTAATGTGGTACAAGCCAGACTTACGAATGTTCACGTACACCTAATGGTCTTCAAGGTCTTAACCAAAAGTACCTGCAAATGTTTCATTCACCTCTTGCCACTTCAGTTTGATGTCCTTTTCTAGATACAACTTCATATCTTCGTAGATCGGCATGCTAGAGGACACATGTTCAACTATTGTTCCAACTGCAACACCATCAGTGTCCTGGGATGTTCTCTTGGAAGCCATTGAGACAAATGAACACCTGAAAGATCTGGAAACAAGAAGCATGCATGGCAAGAAATATGTCAGTGAAAACAAAGAAAATCCGGGGAAGGTCACAACACATACCTGGGGAACTGATGAGAAATATTGTGCAAATTTCACTTGGGAGGCTGAGTGACTGGCTCCTAGAACTGCACTAAAGGAAGTCTAGATTAACTAGGGGGCTGAAATGGCAGTTGGCTCTACAAAATTTGCAATTCAGGTGGGTAGTTGGCAGTTGGGGTTGCACAATGCGCAATCCCAATTGGGGGTTACTGTTGGCCCAGGGAAGATTTGCACAAATTTTGGGGCCAAGCAGTCACTAACCTCCAGAAATGTGTAACTTAGTCTAGGAGGTCAGTGTTGGGCTAGATTGCACAAATCTGGAGAGGAAGGTGAGTCTTCCTTCTACATTTTCTCAATGTAGCCTTAATGAAGGCAGAGATCGGGCCAAGGTTGGCCCGCCTCACCGATGGGAAACTGAAAGCAAGTAAGTCGATGAAATGCATGGTGACACTAAGTGATAGAAAAAGTGATAAACAGTGCATGCAAAACATGAATGGAAGATTGAGCAAATAGATCAACATGCATGTGGGTGAGGTTGTTCGCTGGTTGGACGAACGTTCGTGCAAAATAGTTTCATGCATGCAACAGTAGTGAGATAACAACCAAAAATGAAACAGAGCTAGGACAAGCTACAATACATGTAAATGACAATAGGAATTCAAAGAAAATGAAAAAATAGCACTCACACAAGCAAATACACAAAAAGTGATAGAACTGCTGAAAAAGACAAGTTGAGGCCACTTACCCATGAAAAGCTTAGTTGGATGTGTCAGAGAGTCCTGGATGTGTTGTGGGATGTCAGAGCTCCAAGATTGATGTGAATGAATGAGCTTTGATGCGTCAAATATAAAAGTTTGGCCTTATGACACACATGCCACAAATTTAGGAAAAAGCGACACTTAGAGGGAAACTTCTAAAACAACTTTCCATGTAACCCTCGACTGCTAAAAATAGCTCCTTGAATCATGGGATGCCTTTTGCATGTTGTCTCTCGCTATTCCAAGAAGATCAGGTCATGCATACATGCAAGTCAATTTTCCTTGGTCCTGGGTGGACTAGTCAACCAGACTGTCCATGCATGCCAGTGCTCAACTGCTTGGGAAAAATGTGCATTCCTGACTGTAAGTTGGGTTGAGTGCCCAAAGGGGATTGCACAATTTCTGGGCCCAACAACTGACTGCTAGCCAGATTTGCACAAATATTGGGTTGAACTGCCTGTTGATGGGAAAAATTGTGCAATGCCTGCTAGGAGGGCAGACAGGATTGCGCAATCCTGGAGCCCAACAGCAGACTGTCAGAAGGAATTGCGCAATTCCTAGAGGGAAGGGTTGGTTTCCCTCCAGGAATGCACAAATTTCACTGGGAAGCTGCTCAGCCTACAGCTAGACCAAGTCCAGATGAGCAGCCTATGAAGGAAATGGATCACTTGTGTTTGACAGGCTGCCTTTGTGCAAGGAAAGTACTGAAGCTTGAGTACTTGACGAAGCAAGACAAAGTGTTGTGTAAGGTTGGTAGGGAGGCTCCAAAACAGGCTAAGGAAAAATTTTGGAGGGTGGTTGTAGCCGCTACAACAGGATGGGAGCCTCTGTCATCAAAGGCCTCCAAGGTGTTTGGGGACTGGTTAAGGGGTGGAGAACCGATGACTTTCCAACATGAAATACACATGATGCAGGTGGAAGCACCTTCATCGATGACAGTCTGACGGATTGGCTTTCCTTTTATAATAACTTGAATCAGAAAATAAATCTGATGAGGAAGACGCAGAACATTGTTTTTGAGATTAAAGGTAATCAAAATAGAATATGAAGGATCAATGGCTACTATAGCAGAAAACCATGATTTTCACTGCGTTGGACATGTTTGGAGAACTTCCAAAGTATACATTGCCGAAGGTGCTTGAGCTAGATCTTCAACTATAATATAATGATGAGCAACTCTAGCATTCGGATTATAGGATGATTTCCGAAGAACACCTTTGGGAGGTGGTTAGAGAACGGATTCATTATTAGGTCGCTCAATATGAAGAGGACTAGAACTGGGTGGAGTAGAAGTAGAAGGTATGTCAATGGCTTCTTTCTCCACCGTCTGCTTTTGAGGGGTTTGATAATCTTTCGATCGAGTAGCAACAAAGATAGGCAATGAACCCATCATCATGAAAAATTGAGAACCAGATGAGGCAAAGGATTGTGGTTGGTCTACCAACTGAGTCTGCTGAGATGGAAATGGCTCTTTCAAAATAGTCAGAGTCCCTTTCAATAAATGACTAACTTTAGCACGTCAGGGACAATCCTTGGTATAATGGTCTTCCTCACAAATGAGGCAAGGATATTTCAGCTTTCGTTTGGAGGCATCATCAGCAGATGATTTGGGAGGATCTTGTTTCGAGGTATCATATTTTTCTTTGCCTTTACCCTTTTTCTTACCTTTCGAGGCTTTATCTTCCGCGGTAGACTGGATGACATGGACCTCGGAGGTTTTACCAAGATTTGATGGATTTTTTGAACCATCATTAGAACCAGTATCTGAAAAAAAAAAATTTCTTCGAAGTCTGAGACATTGATCCAATTATACCATCAACAGGTGCTACATCAGGAGACTTGAAGATACCAAATCCGAAGATGGCCTTGGAGTATCAGGAAACATTTCATATAATGTGCCAGATTGGGAATAGACTAATTCTAAATACTAGGCATGAGAAATATCTTGATCCTCGGTAACACATCCACCCATTTTTTTTACAAATTATTTGGTGAACCATTCAGTTAACAACTCATCAGGAATTTCAAATTTGATGAGGCAACGTTGATGTCTCCATTCATGGATGTGATCGGAAATATGGTTCTCGGTATCTTGCTTCAAAGATGTGAGAAAATGAGTACCAATTTCATAACGAACTAACAATTGGAAGTGGGTGAGGAATGCCATAGCCAAAGGGTTAAAGTCTGCATAGGTACCCCGAGGCAACTCGACATACCATTTTGCAACAGCACCTGTCAAGGTTCACTGAAAGAGGCAGAGACGAATAGAATCATCCATGTAAGAAGTGGAAGAACACCATAAGTGATATGTAATCACATGGGCTTGAGGGTCCTCTTTAGGTTTTCCTTTGAATTTGTGGCAATCGCTCAGAATTTTAGTAGGAATTGGAGGCTAGTAAGGCAAATGAAGAATGGGATCATTAGTAAGCCTCGAGACATTAGGCAATTCCAATGTAGCTAAAAATGGAAATTGCAGATTAAAAGGCATGTAAGGCCTTTGAGGAGGCCCAGTCTACAGGTTCCAACCTTGTTGGTAAGGATTCTGCCCCAAAGCGGAGGATTTTGACCATAGGGGATTTGATTTTGCCCCCACTAAGGGGTACCTTGACCATAAGGTGGATTCTGTCCAGGGTAGGGTTGATATTAACCTACCATAGGCCATTGATATGCATTATACGTGGAATATGGATTGTAAGGTTGTTGCACCTATTGACGTTGGATATGAAGTGATTGTTGTAAGGTTGAAATCATGGTAAAGGTTGCAACAAAATAATTGGTTGAATAGGAACTGCCGTAACGATAGTTTTCACGGGCATCTGAGAGGTCATGTTCAGAATAAATGGACCAAAAGTAGGCATAGAATTTGACAACTAAATAGGATTTTGGTACAAAGAGGAAGCATTGGGAGTTCTTGAAACTAATTGAGCTAAGGTTGTGTCACCATATGGAAGCATATGCCCACTGGTTTCAAGAAGAGTTTGAGATGGGACTCTTCTTGTAAAAGGAAAGCCTTCTGGAGGAAAGTCATATTCTTTCTCTTCATCAACATAAGGAGTGTGAGTAGAGGAAACTTCTAGAGGACCTTGAGGAGAGGTTGGAATCTCACCTTCTGAGTCCATGGGTGGAAACAGCTGGCGAGGAGGAATCTGAGATGTATGAGGAGATAACTCCAAAGGAACACCAAGTCAATCATAATGACTATAAGGATGTTGAGGAGATATCACAAAAGGATCAAATAATGGATTCGGAGGATATAAAACAAACCTTTGTGGATTCTCAGGGGTTTCTGGATAAGACTCTTGAGGTGACAAAGAATCTGAAGGTGGTGGACAAGAAGAAAGGGGCTGGATTCTTGGGACAATTCCAAGTTCAAAGCCTTGAGCTTCAAGTGACTATGGAAGTTCTGAATGAACTCCTTGTGAAGAACCTTCAATATCAGACAACAAAAGGGAACTGTGGAGTGAACTCAATGGTTCAACCACGGTGACTTTCTCTCAAGGGCAGAAGAAGAAGAGATGATTCATTGAGGGCTGATTAAAATTAAAATTTACAAGGAATTACTCAACATGGGATCAATAAGACACTGCATGGGTTCAACATGCTATCGTTGGCAGTTAATTTTATGATACGAAACAACAAATAAATAAAAATGGGTAATACTAGGCAAGAGGGTTTACCAAGTAACCATGAACCATTATATACACCTTAGACGAAACCCTGATCTCCCTGAATGTTGTTTTCGGTGTATCACATTTACAAGGTGGCTAACTTGGTTACATGTGGCTAAAGGATAGCAACCTAATGGGGTCTCCTAATATATACACGATGGTACGAGGAGCACAAGTCTGTGTTAGCGTTTTCTAATGCACAACCATTCGATGAGAGCATCCCCATATACTTATCAAATTGAAGTGCCTCTGATATACCTGAAATTACTGGAGAACCTTCTATATACTTCCATACTGGGATGATATTTCACCCCTGGGATACATTGCAGGTAGTTAATGACAGTTGCTATGTTTAAAGACATCGAAACACGTCTCTAGCCTAGACCTCTAGATATTTGCGTTAAGTGAAAAATTCTCCTTAGGTTAATTGAGTTAAATTTTAAGTTTATCTTGGATTAATTTTCAATTTGATGGCTCAACGGTGTCACTTGTTCCTGTAATGAAACTAAATGATGAAAATGATATATTTTCATTTGATGAAGGCTAAACTAACAAAGGAAGAGAAACAAATTAATAATGCATCACACAAGAAAAATGCATCAACACAATTCTTTCCAATGCTAAAAGTAAAAAATGAAATCTAATCTTTCATTTCACTAAAAAAATGCAATGCCAAGGTGCGATCCCACAAGAAACAAAAATCGCTTTCCTTTCACTAAGATGCAATAATGATTTTTCCTTTCACTTTGATTCAACCAATGCAAACTAATGCAATTAGCAAAGGAAAATGCAATCAACTCAATCAAAATGAAAATTTCTTTCACTTTATGGTTTCGAATGCAAAAAATGTCTCAAAAATACTTAAATGATGAGATCTTTCACTTTTTCTTCTTGAAACATAAGAATGAAGACAAGTACTTTCTTTCTGTCCAACCAAAGCAAGCAATTTGTAATCCATGCTTGACAATGGAACTAAAGTGATCTTCAAATCATCAACACGACTTCAAACTAATGAAAACAACTTCACATCAATGAAACAAAAGAAACTTGAAAAATATGTCTTGATTTCAGGAAGACTCTTGAACAGGAGCAATCAACCTTAGAAAAGCAGACCAAACAATGAGTGGAGAATTCCCTAGAAACCCTAGAAACCCTAGAAAGAATTGAAGCTTCAAACACACATTAACAAAGTCAAGAGACAATTGCAGTCATACAAGCATAAAAACCAAGACCAATACACTGTAGGCACACTGGGGAATCATTGACAGAGGGAAAAAACATTGAAAACAAGAAGAAACCCTAATTTTTCTTTATCCTATGTGATTAGTGCGCCTATTATAGGAAAAAGGGAAATGCAAGGGTAATTAGCGCGACTGTTAAAGCTAAACCCACAATGGGCGAGAAAAATAGGGAAAAATAAAAAATCTTCAAGACCAGAATAGACTGAGTGTCCTCAAGCAATAACCAGTGAGTGCAAGCAACTATAGAGAAGCAAAAAGGCTAAGAAACTAATGGTTGGTCAAACTCATCATATAATCTAATTGAAGGAATGGATGGAAAGGGTCATAGCTTCCCCAACGAAGTCACCATTTTGTTGTCTAGGAAATCCTCTCTATGGACAGAGACGATCCCTTTAGCCTAATGAGTCGGACTAGAAACCTAGGTGACAATCTACTAGACACTTTCATAAGTTACAATCGAATAGGAGAAAAGGAAGATGGCCTACCTCGTTCTGATGCTATAATGTCCTCCTTTATTGAAGACCTCAAATCGATTGTGCCATGGGCTCGGTCCTACTGATCACAACATTTAAATGCCTGCACAAGAGATCAAGACACAACAAAGCATACAAGTAAAAATAACATAATCAAAAGAAACCTACTTAACATATCAAGGAGCATTAAGATAAATGATACATTAACATCCACATTTATGGAAAATGAAACAACAATTGTATATATTAATAGAATAAAGGAGGAAGCATACAAACAAGCCTTGATGTCAATAAGCTCTCCTTGAGTGAATTTCCAAGTCCAATCTCAAGCTCTCTAAGCACTCCTTCTCTAAGCCAAATGAGTAGCATGTAAGCACAATCTTAGCATAAGGGTACAAATAGCCAAAGACCAACTATTTTTGAATGGGAGAGGATGAATATATAGGTAGGGAAATGGAGTTAGGATCTCTCCAAAGATAGCAGAATGCCCTCATCTCAAGGAGGTAGCTCATAGGGATAAGACCAAAAGGCCAAGTTGAGAGAACTCGACCTCATCCACACTAAAAAACCTCCAGTTTGTCATTTTGGAAGCCTCTAGATCACAAAGCTTCTTGTCCTCTTTGGGAAAATTGCCTTTTAGGGATCATCGCGGGTATCAAATCCAAAAACGTGCTGACATCACGAGGCTAGTATAGTGCAACAAGCGACCAACACGGGTTCCCAGTGTCTGGGCAGCGATGATGCCAAAATTATGGTTTTAGAACCCTTTCTTCAAGGGAAGCTTTAAGGAATTTTTCCATTAGTGTCTTAGGGAGGATCACAGCTACATATCTAGATGAGTACACTGCATGATGGTCATGTTTTGGGCACTTTGGGGTATGTCACAGGGAAGTGAGGGAGGTGTGACAAAACACTGTGTACCATCTAGCCCTATTAAATCAGAGAGAGCTCTCTCTAAAACAATATCATGGCCAATGGAAATGACTAGAGAATATATGGATTTTAGGCTAGGTATCATCTCAATAGGTTTTGATTAGGGTTTGTTGGATAAAGAGCACTATCTCTCAGAACTAGGTCAAGTAATCCTAAAGGTCACTTGAAGTCATAAGATGGGACAAGGTAGGTGTAATTAGTGTCACAAATTGGTTTGTCATTGTAGTGCAGTGAGGAGAATATAGTAGGAGTTTAAATAAGAAAAACCATGAATTCACTTATCTAGAAGGAAAACATTGAATGTTAATCCCAAACAAAATAGAGAATTTAAATGATGACTGCTGTTTAAAAATAATGAGATAAATCATAAGAAGAAATTAGATGGCTGCTAATAATCAAATATATAAGAAAACATAGGAAAAACAGAGCCACTGATCACAACACAAGAATCCCATAAAAATAGTTGCAACTGTATATTATTTCTACCAATATCAAGTACACTAGTTCAAAAGTATGAGCTTCCAATATCCAACCCTCTCTATGAGTTCATTCTGACTACATATAGATGAAAAAAAACATTCCCCCTCTGAGGGGTCGAATCCTCCTTCCTAGGAACTAATTACACAATCTTCTCTAACCATTGCCAAAAACTAGGGAGGTTAGAAACCAATTCCCTTTTTACACTAACTGATTTGAGTTTGACTTTGAAAGAATTTAATTACAAGACATTCACTCTAACCATCATTAAAACACTCAACTACATTAGGTAAAATCATTTAGACACTAATTACATCAAGAAAAGTCAACTCTACACCACGAAAATGCAGAAAAAGGCTTCCTCCACATAAGCACAACAAATGCTTCAGAAGCGCAACGAGTGTTAGCAGAAGCGCAACGAGTCTTTGGGCTGATGTTTTGATGACCTTGAAGTGGTTTTGAACTTTTCTGATGACCTAGGAAGATAGTTTAGGATGTCTACTACACCCTAGGACCTTTAATTCACCCAAACTCCATCATTAAGACTCCTCAAAATTGATTTGAAAACAATTATTCCAGAAGCACAGCAAGTCCTCTGAAACAGTGGTAGAAAGGAGGAAAATAGGCAGTTTTTGGTGTTTTTCTGAAAATTTATGAACTATTAAGTGACCCCAAGTAGTTTTCTAGCATGTACAAGTCCAAAGATATCTCCACATGCTTTCCATTCTTCATTTTGAGCCTCTAAGAAAAAGCGCAATGAGTACCGGGTTAGTTTCTGTAAGGTACACTTCAATATGTGCAGGAAAACTTCAAAATTTCAAAAATTTGCAAAACTTTATCTCCTTACCTTGCTTTCTATCATGCCTTCAGACAACTAGTGATGCCTCTACCAAAATATCAAGATTATCCTTCTTCTTAACCTTCCTTAAGGTCTTATTAAGCTTCTTCTTCATGCTCTTAACCCTAATCTTGCACACCATGTTCCTTGTGTAATAGTGAATTTCCATATGCATTTGCATGGTAGTGTCTCTATTTTCCTTCTCAATAGTTTCTCTAGGTGCACATTCAACTTCTCAAACCAATACTCCTTGTCCTCTTCAATTTCAACAGTTATGGAGTCATCTAAGGTTTTTAGGGTTTGAGGAGGAGAAGGATTTTCTACTTGTTGTCCCTTCTTGGCCATGGCTCTAGTTGTAGGTCTCCTTGGTTGTACTTGAATGTTCTCCTCTTCCAAATGCTCCACATCAATGACTACTTTACCTTTATCCTTTGCTTCCAAAACATCTACCTTTCTAGATGATGGAGGGTCTTCTTGTGATTTACTTTGTCGCATTAAGCTCAGTTTGAAATATATATTCTCTCGCTGCAAGAAAACTACCATGAAGTTGCCTTTGGCAAGTTCATCTTTTAGCTCCCCAATCTGTGCCTCTTTATCCTTGATTATATTACCTGTTGCCTTCTTATGTCCATACCTTTCTTCTAGGTCTTCCATCTCAAAATCAGTAGGTCATTGTTATTCACTGTGTAAGGGTGTATGTTTGGCTCTTGATGTCTCATGTCTCATGGTTCTGACCTAAAATTCTTCTCCACCTACAACCTTCCTAGGAAACATTTTTGCTTGAGACCTAGTTCTAGGTTTAGGTCTAGGCATCTCCTCTATCTCAAGGGAAAAAACCAACCTCTTACCTCTGCTATAGGTCTTTGAAATCTTTCCTCTTGGCTATGTTTTGGTGATCAATGGCTTACTTGATGACCCAACCTCCTATTGTCTAGATGATGCTAAGGGAGTACTATGACCTTTTAGTTGACTTGAGGCAGGTGGAAGAGCAGCTGCCTCCAAGAATGCTTCCCATGACATGTTGACCTGTGCCAGCTGGTGGAGAACTATGACTTTGATTAGAGCATGATGAAATAAACTTGCTTGATGATCTCTTCCCTTGGTTTGAACCTTCTCAGTCATTTTCACCAAGCTTCTAAACAAGTAATTAGGTAGGTTTAAGGGCTTTTGAGAAGTGAAATGCATCAACAACCTGATGTGATACTGATATAACCTACTAAACCTGCCCTCACAAGTGAAGTACTTCATGATCATACTCATTAAGGAGATGTACTTGTTCAACAACTGTCTGCTAGGAAAAATATGAGAAGGGGACTCCCTGTACTGTGGTTTCAAAACTACTTTGTAGTTCTCTATGTCTAAATCTATCCCCTTGAACCAAAACTCACCTTCGTTAGGGATACCAGTTGCTGAAGCTACGATCTCTACTGGCACCATAAAGTTCACCCCTGCAATTGTGACATGATATGTTTTGAAATTGATGGCAAATAAACTTGTTAGGTCATGATTATAACCAACCTCCTGCACTGTCTTACAAAACCCTAGGAAGACTACTTGCTCAAATGATATTTTGATGAACTCTGATGCATTGATCTCTTGCATATGAGTTGGCTCATATCTTGAGATCTCTCCCCCCTTGAACTTCTTACTTTCACTGGCCATGCTTTTGGCTTTACTCAACAGAAAACCCTAGTTTGAAAAGAGAGGGGATAAGGGATTTAAACTACAAAAGAGGGAAAAAATAGAGCAAGTTTAGGGAAGGGGATGAAGGGGAAGGAAGTTAGGGAAAATTCTATGGAAATTTTAGGGGGTAGGGGTAGATGTTAGGGACACATTAGTGGTGGAATTTCTCAGAATGGATGAGAAAGAAAGGGTAAAAAGTGGAAAACACAGTCACAACCTAGAAACGCAGCAAAACCTTGGGTTTTTGGGAAAAATGGTGGAATGAGGGAAATTGGTGTGGGAAATGATTGGGGAATGCTCAATGAGGGTTTTTAGGGATGTATAAGCATAGAAACAAAAGGATTCCTCTGTCAAGTAAAGAAAAAACCCATAAAATGAAAAGCGCAGCAAAACACTAGGACATGGATTTAATCAGTTTTTGAAAGAAACAACTGCAACAATGAGTTGGTGAAGGCTTTACTTACTTTCTCAAGAGTCTTTGAAGCTTGTAGAGTGAGAAATGAGCCCTTTCTTTTCTCCCTTCAACCTTCAAACCAAAAGCGCAACAACCCTGCCAAAAACACAGCAGACTGACAAACTAAGCAATTGGTGATGGAATTCAAACTTCTGATGGTTGTGGCAAGTGTTACAATGGCAGAGAGGAGATCTTGAAGCTTTGGAAGGATAGAATGAAGTCTTGAAATTATTTATTTCTCCTTTATAACTCAAAAACTTGATTTTGGCTCATGATATCATGTGTACTTTTGAAAGAATGACAATTGACTAAGTTGACATGCAACGATATTTCTTCAAAATAAAATGTTACCTTGTTTCACTTTATTCCCTAATTTTCCAACTCCCATGATGGTGATAAAAAATGAATGACATGTCTCCCTTGTTTGATATTGATGACTTATATGATGATTATCAAATGTATATCCTAGACCATGACCTATATGATGACCCACTAACTTTTTTGATGACCTAGGGCAGGCAATGATGACATGACCATGATGGCTTTTGGTGACCTTGAGCAAGTGGAGGAAGTAGAAATGACCTAGACACTAACCAATGACCATTTGACAACCAAGAGGTATCAAATTTTACTTGAAAATATAACAATTTGACCTAATGACCCTATCAATCATATGCAAAGAGTACATTTGATCATTTGTGACTTATAGACACTAACATAATCATTTTCATATCTCCATGTAACTTTTAAATTATGCAATAACTATGTAATATTGTCTTCTTATGCAAAAAGTAATAATATTATTATGTCGAGAACTATAGACTAGTTTTCCTTGCTTAAGAATATAGAGTCACTTCAAATAAATGAGGGCAATAAAACCACCTACTTGCTAAATTATATTCCTAAGTATCATAATATTTAAACATTGACCAATTAGATAATACTATCAGTAATCATGATAAACCATTAATTTGATCAATGTTATAAGTACTATCAAGTGCATGCATGAATAAATGCATTATTGTAAATGATATGATGGTAAAACCCTTTAATAATAAATTAGAAATATTTATAATTTTAAAATTTAATAAAAAAATTAAGTTAGAAAAAGCATTATAATTATGAAATTAATACAATTTTTATGGGTTGTTCTTCTCTTATAACTTTGAAGTAGTTAAAACAATTTGCATAATTTTTTTATATATTTATTAAATAAAAATATATAAACTATATTTAATAAAATAATAAACAATAAAATAAAACTTTTTAAAACAATGTTTTTTATTTTTAACTTGTGACCTTTAAATAAAATTCCGAATGGATGTCATTGTGGTTTTTTTTCAAAAAAAACAAAATACATTTATAAACAAATATTGCATTTTAAATTGTTAATGAAAAAAGGAGATAAACTAGAAAGATTAAGTTATAAAAATATCCAACTTTGTTTTTTTACTAAGCGAAGCTATTATGTAGCACTTACCTTATGACGTAGTGATTTCTCTATGTATTTATCTTATCTTGCCTAATTTGAAAGTAAATAGCTTTGTCATGGTACATGGGTGTAGATTTCATATTAGAGGACACTATACAACTTTTTCTAAGCATATTGGGTGGAGGTGCTAATTTCAGGCTTTGTTTCGACTTTTCTAGAGAGCAAGTGTCAACCATTATCGATTGCATTGAGAAACCTACCTTGCAGTATATTAGATTAAAACATAAGGTAGTAGATCTGCTAACAATGTTGCAGTATGGTCCCACCGATGATTTCGTGGCAGGCCCTCTCAATAGCTAAATAAATATTGATGTGGCGACGACACCAATAATGTTTTATTATGGGCCCATCGATGATTCCATGGCAGGCCCTCTCAATAGCTAAATAAATATTAATGTGGGGATGAACTTGGAGGGTATGAACAGTTTCCTTTTGTATGATTCTATTGCACTGAAACCAATGGCTCTATATGATTAGCGATCATGCCCATCCAACTTTCTAAGATTTGGTTGGACTACAGGTGATATTTAAACTATGTCATCATTGCAAGAGTACAACCATTACAATTTAAACTCTGCAGTCATTGCAGGAGTACGATCGTCATTGTAGGAGTACTATTTCCATAGTGGCATGCTTATCATTAAGAAATAATATTTTAACCATATCAACCAATTATATGTAAGAAAAATATATTTAAATAATAGTAAAAAATAAATAATAAAAAAGAGTAAAGTTAAACTATTGCTAAAATACACAAATTTTTAGTCAAAATTAAATTAATATAAAGTCAACGTAAAAACTAATGTATTATACTTGGCACGGTAGGTATAATATTAAATATTGTTGTACTGAATTGTTAGGGATAATCAATAAGAAAGTTAATTATTGGGACACTAGATAATAATGGAATTTTTTTTAAACCAGCCTAGATCCATCTTAACATTGAATCTATCAAGCGCTGAGAGGGATCAAATCTCTGGAATTGCAAACCTATTTTTTGAGTGAAAAACTTGAGGAAAGGTTTGCACCTCGAGAGATTTGATCCCTCTCGATGCTTGATAGATCCAGTGTTAAGATGGATTTAGGCTAGTTTCAATCGTGTGCGGTCATACAAAATTTGCTAAACATCTAATTATTTTGGTCATTTTAAATATGCTAAATATGTCTAAGATTAATTTGGTCAATTTAATTTAAAACTTGCTTAGTTACCTCAATTTTTTGAGATGAGAGAGACTGTTAGTAACTTGAATGATGAAAAATGATGAAATACGATGAAATACAAATTTTGAGCGCAAAGTGTCAATGTAACAATTTTGATAGATAGAAAATGTGAATGTTAAGAATATAGTCAATTACAAACAATCTTCATTGCAATCAATCTGAAACTATTTTCTTCTACTCTTCCTATTGTCACACCTATTAGTTTTTCCATTTTCTCATATCGATCATATGAAAAGAGTAGTTGGAACCATAGACCATTCAAATATTTAACTCGAGCTACTGTAGTAAACAACATACCTTGTCTCTATTGCTCTCCAATATTAATAGTATTCATTGCAATCAATCTGAAACTATTTTCTTCTACTGTTCCTATTGCCACATCTATTAGTTTTTCCATTTTCTCATATTTAGCATATGAAAAGAGTAGTTGGAATCATTCAAATATTTAACTTGAGCTATTGTATTAAACAACATACCTTGTCTCTGTTGCTCTCCAATATTAATAATAGTTTTCTCCAAAGTCAATCATTGTGACTTATGGAGTGTTAAACCCCAAATAATTTTCAGTGGTAGTTATTTTCTATTACTGCATTTGAATGCAAAGTAACTAACAATGTTGAATGAGGGAAAATGGGAATAATAAGAATGTACCCAATTATAAATAGTTTATAGTTTCAAGAAGCAAACATTTGGGGTAAGCAAACATTTTATTTAGGATGAAAATTCAAGTATTGTATTTATGGTTGAATTATTTTTATGTGCTTACATTGAGAAAGAGTGTGTGTGTTTTGGGGGTGAGAAGTAGAGACAATGGGAGATAGAGATATAGACAGGGGACGAGAGGGAAGAAGAGAGAGGCAAAGACAGGGAGGGGGGAAGAGATATATATATAGAGAGAGAGAAATGTTAAAGAGAGAGAGAAGGGGAAGGGAGAGAGAGAGGGAGGGGAAATGGAGGAAGGGAGAGAGAGAGAAATAGATATAGAGAGAGAGGGTGTATACTTAGGGGCTGAGATAGAGAGATAGAGAAGTAGAGACAATGGGAGATAGAGATATAGATGGAGGAGGTAGAGATGTGCTTACACTGAAATCGATGCACACTATTAATCTAGTTACTTTGAAATTAATGTACACCATACATCTTGTTGCATCAAATCAGAATTCAACATCTACACTAAAATCAATTCATCTAGTTCGAACAATCAAATAGGATTAGGAATCAACAACTATACAAAAATCAATGCATCCAGTGCAAGAAATCAAATAGGATTAGAAATCAATATCTACACTGAAACCAATGCATCTAATGCAAGAAATCAAATATGAGTAGAAATCAACATCTACATTGAAATCAATGAATCTAGTGTAAGGTATTAAATATGATTAGAAATCAACATCCACACTGAAATCAATGCATCTAGTGCAAGCGATTAAATAGGATTAGAAATAGTGCAAGCGATTAAATAAGATTAGAAATCAATGTCTACACTGAAACCAATGCATCCTATGCAAGCAATCAAATAGGCGTAGAAATCAATATCTACATTGAAACCAATGCATCTAATGCAAGTAATCAAATGAGTAGATACCAACATCTACTCTGAAATCAATGCATCTAGTGTAAGGTATTAAATATGATTAGAAATTGACATCTACATTGAAATCAATGCATCTAGTGCAAGCGATCAAATACGATTAGAAATAAATATCTACACTGAAACCAATGCATCTTGTGCAAGAAATCAAATAGGAGTAGAAATCAGCATCGACATTGAAATCAATGCATCTAGTTTAAGTATTAAATAGAATTATAAATCGACATCTACATTGAAATCAATACATCTATTTTAGTGAAAAGATAAAATATTGATGACTTTCTAGATCTAACTTTTATGTCTGTATTTGTCTCTATGATACTCTTTCTTCTTCCCTCTCTCTACCTTTCATTCTATGTCTATCTACCACCCCCTCTCCTTCTCTCTCTTCCCCTCCCTCTCTCCCCCGTCTCACTCTCTCTGCCTCTCCCTAACTTTCTTTATCTTTCTCTTCTTTCCTCTCTCCCCCTGCCATCTATATTTATACTTCCCTCCATCTCTCCTTATGCGTCTCTCTATCTCAACCCCCTAGACATATGTCACTCACTCTCTCTCTCCCCATATCTATCTATCTATCCATCTATCTCTGCTTCTTCCTTTCCATCTCTATATCTTTCCCTTCTCTCTCTCTCTCTCTCTCTCTCTCTCTCTCTCTCTCTCTCTACCCTCTCCATCTATATCTCTATATCCCATCTATCCCCCTTCCTCCCTCCCTCTCTTTTCCTCTCCCCTCTACCCCATCCCCCACCCCATCTACATCTCTATCTCCCATTGTCTCTCCTTCTCACCCCAAAAACATACACACTCTCTCTCCATATCTATCCATCTATCTCTCTTTCTCTCTCTCAGACTCTCCATCTCTCCCTTGCCACTCCCTCTCCACCTTTCTCTCTCTATTTCTTTCTTCCCCTTCCAACTCCATCTCTTTCTCCCCCTCTCTCCCTCTCCTCTCTCTCAAGTCCTCTCTCTTTTTCCTTCCTCTCTCCCCCCTTCTCTCCCACCTCCCTCCATCTCTCCCCCATCATACACACACTCTCTCTCCACCCTCCAACTCTGTCACAATCTCCCTCCCTCTCTCCTTCTCTCTCTCCCCCTCTCTCCCCCTTCCATATCTATGTCTCCCTATCTCTCTCTTCCCCTTCTTTCCCTATCTTTATCCTCTCATTTTCTCTCTCTTCCCTTGTCTCCTCTCTCCCTCATTCCATCTTCATCTCTCCCTTGTCACTCCCTCTCTTTCCCCCTCCAAATCCATCTCTCTCCCTCCCTCTCTCCCCCTCCTCTCTCTCTTCCTTTCTCTCTCTCACTGTGTCTCTCACCTCTATGTCTCTCTCCCACACTCTATTCCCCCTTCCATCTCACTCTCTTTCTTAAATATGATCCCATTGTATTGTATTCAAGAAAATACCTAAATTAATAAAAAACATAATTGGTTGTAAAATATTAAACCTATATTTTGGATCAATCATGTTAAAGAAAATACAATAATAAAAAAATTAAAAGAATCACGCACTATCTTTCCTCTATCATTGTTAATCACTTTGCTTTCTCACTTCACTTGGATCCTTGGTTAAGATGCATCTATCCTAGTTCATTATAATATTATTTATATTATATAAATTTCACATATGTATATATAAAAGTATTCTCATTTTTTAATTTATTAAAACCTCCATTTAATCTCTATGAAAATATAGTTAGTAGTCATGAGTGTCACGCCCCTACAACTACGGTAGTCTTTCAACCGCTTATAGCGAGGTGCGGCACCACCGAACACTTTCTTTTCACCAATACTTATGTTCGTGGACTACGCCTTAATTCACTTTCTCCTACTTATTTTGTGTTTCGCAACCAAGTATTATTATGTTCAGCCTTTATACCAATGAACACCCAAACTCATTCATTATCAACAGCAATTATAAACAAGAAGACAATTACACAGTATAAAGGGGAGGGGCAACTCCCTGCAATATGAGTCTGCCCGAATCAATATATTATATAAACTTCACTTTTACAATGTACAAGCTAAATCTTGGGAAACCCCAAATTTACACGTAGTCAATTTTACAATCAAGGTGAACCTTCGTTCACCTTTGTGCACACCTTGCACGATGGGCGAGTGCTCACCCGAGCCACCAAGACGCGCACGCCAAGTCCTGGCACAAACCGGCACTTTGCACGACCGTCGTGCACACCTCGACCGATCACTGGGCACACCTTGCCCAACACCTTCACCCGACTCCAAGTACGATTCCAACCATGCGGTTAAACAATACTTAGCGCATGAGATATGCGCTCTTCTTCTTGTCCCTTCTGCGCACAAGGAACTGCGCACTACGCTTGAGAGAAGATTCTTGTCGAATGATGGCTCAATGCTCCAACGCATGCCATAATATATACATGTCGTAAGTGGGGGTGGGGCTCGCCCAGCCAACCACCCATCATCATTTACACACCCTCTGAACGTATGGAATATATGTCGGCTTGCCCTCTAACATGGGTCGGCCTTCAAACATCTAACCCAACGCTCCACCATGTATAAACTCCTATCGCAAGTCATATCGTCGCACATAACTCACTGAAACGTCGCATTTACATGTGCGCGCACCCACCCATGCACCCGCGCACCCGCCCGTTCACCTCGCGCCCGCCCCTGCACCGTGCGCTCGCTTGTCCAACCGCGCGCCCGCCCGCTTGTGCGCCCACCCGCCCGTGTGCCCGTGCTCTCGCCCGTCGTGCGACCCGGCTCGCCCGCGCCCAACCGTGCCCGCTCGCCCAACCACGCCCGGCTAAACTCGAGGACCTTACATCCTCCTCCACCTGAAATCATTGTCGTCCTCGACAACATACCATCCTAGTAGCCATCCACCAATATCATCAATATCCATGATGTTAACTCCTCCACCCACTGCAAACATCCCTGCAACATATGTAGAACCACCGTCTCCATCATGTCTCGCCTCGGCAACCATCTGTCACCAAGGTAACCATACCAAGGTATACACCTCATCGGTATGTCATACATCAGAGATCATCTCAATCCATGATCATCGATCACCCTGTCACAATCTCCACATGCTGCTCCCCATCACGGAAGGTTGGCCCCTCCATCTCAAGCTACATGCCCACTGCAACATCTCGTGTCGACCTCATCATGTGTCATCATGTGAACTGCTGCCATGATACTCCAACATAATGCTAACACATCTCTGCACACTGTTAACCCCCATGTCTGAACTAGTTGGGTGATCAGTCCAATTGTCACGCCCAAACCATGAGAATGCACATCCTCATGTCACCATCAGTCGTTTCTCAAAACATCCTGTCACATCCTCAACCCGATCAAGAATCCATCTCCATATAGGTATAAGCCATGCTTAGGTCCATGAAGTAGCCCTCATCTCATCTGCAACATGTTGTCCATGATGTTTGGTGTCAATGTGCTACATGAAATCAACCACATCTATCCCAACATCATCCATATGTGTATCTCTTCCATATGAAGAGACCATCTCGTCAATCTCCAACTCTCGGTATGCAACATCTAGGTCCATGAAGCAACCTCCATCATATCTACAATGTGTCATCCCTCAAGTCTGCCATAGAAACAAGTATACACCTGTCTCATCTATCCATGTGCTGCCCATGATCATAGATCAATCAGCCCCCATGTGTCAAAAGTAGTTGAGTCTCGGCTCAACCCATGCCCAAGTGTAGTCACCAAGGCATCATCATCGTTGTAACTCCATCACTTCAAAGTGTCTCATATCGATCCTCCACATCAAGTCACTCTTCCAAGCCATTCCCATACATGTACTTGAAAGTATGCACCCCATCCTGCATCAAAGTCTTTGACCTCAGCTCCTCAATGCATCAAATCCTCTAAGTCCACCATGTATGAAGTCCCTAAAATTCACAACCTCATGTCATCATGAGCTCCATAAGTCATCTCCAACCAACATCTCAGCAAGTATACAAGTCTCGGCCCAAAGGTCCCTGCAAGATGCCTCAGCTCTCCATGTAGTAGGAATGCTCCATAGTCTGCTCACAATCCCATCCAAGTCCATGGCCTTGTTGTACAAGAGTGCACAACCTCTCCATCGGCTCATAATTAAAACATCTCCATGTCACATCAGCAAATCCATCTGCACAACATCCCTTCCTTGGCACTCCTCATTGGATGCCCATATGACACCTCTATAAGTGCTCCTGCATAATGTCCCTGCATAAGACTGCCATGCTCCATGTCTCCAACCTGATGTCCATGACTAGGTTGCCCATGTAGTCCAACCAAGTAGACCCATCACAACAATCGGTCATCCTCATCCAAGTCTGCAATCTTCGATCTAGTGAACTCGGTCACCCAACCATATCATCATCACATGAGTCTCTCCACCATAGCTCCCCCACTAAAGGTTCCACCAAGACTATCTCTTGGTCTCGGCCATGAGAAGTCCACCCAAGCAACTCAAGTGTGTGCCCTTCAATCTATCCATGAGCCATGCCGGGAACTTAGCCAAAGTGGCTAAAGCATGACCCAATCCTCCAACGATCATTATGTTCCTCCCTTGTCACGGGCCTTTGTACCTTCTACCATAAGGTCACAAACAACCCCAACAAGTCCTGCAACAATCAACAATCCTTGCTTCTCCATACAAGGTCTCATCATAGTCATCCATGGTAAGATCCTCTCTAATATTGGCAAACTGACTTTGCCCTTCCCTGCATACGGTCCATCTACCAAATGCTCAAGTAAAACACAAGTATCAATAGTACTTACATCATCATCATGAGGCTCCTCCATGTGAGTATCCTCATCCATCCATGTCTACAAGCTGGACGATCCTGGTCCAACTTGATCAGTCTCAAGTTCATCCTCCATCATGGTCATGTCTGCAACATCCTCGATCATCATGGCTTCCACTTCCTTGATAGCACAATCTGCAACTTCATCTTGCTCCATTGTCCAACCAAGTTGAAGAAGCTCACCTTCAACATTCTTTTCCAAGACTTCAAGTTCCTTTCGAATCCGAGGATTCTCTTCTTTCAACCTCTTCAACCTATATAAGGTAAGCAAGAGCTTCCCTTCGCATTCTTCCAAACCTACCATGTCTTGTCGTTCAGCTTGGCCCAAGCACTAAGCTTCACCCCTACTAAACCTGCTTCATCATTCACCAGCTTCACCAAGTTTCCTGCAATCATGAACCAGCCCTTGTTCCACTTGTATGTGAAACCAACTTCTTTCACCTGCAAGTACCTGCTTCCATTGTCACTTCGTCACGAGCAACCTTGCTCTAACACCAGCTCCAACTGACCTCTGATACCAACTGTCACGCCCCTACACCTGCAGTAGTCTTTCAACCGCTTATAGCGAGGTGCGGCACCACCAAACACTTTCTTTTCACCAATACTTATGTTCGTGGACTACGCCTTAATTCACTTTCTCCTACTTAGTTTGTGTTTCGCAAACAAGTATTATTATGTTCAGCCTTTATACCAATGAACACCCATACTCATTCATTATCAAAAACAATTATAAACAAGAAGACAATTGCACAGTATAAAGGGGAGGGGCAACTCCCTGCAATATCAGTCTGCCCAAATCAATATATTATATAAACTTCACTTTTACAATGTACAAGCTAAATCTTGGGAAACCACAAATTTACACTTAGTCAATTTTACAATCAAGGTGAACCTTCATTCACCTTCGTTCACACCTTGCACGATGGGCAGGTGCTCACCCGAGCCACCAAGATGCCCATGCCAAGTCCTGTCACAAACCGGCACTTTGCACGACCGTCGTGCACACCTCGACCGATCACCGGGCACACCTTGCCCAACACCTTCACCTGACTCCAAGTACGATTCCAACCGTGCAGCTAAACAATACTTAGCGCATGAGATATGCGCTCTTCTTCTTGTCCCTTCTGTGCACAAGGAACTGCGCACTACACTTGAGCGAAGATGCTTGTCGAATGATGGCTCAATGCTCCAACGCATGCCATAATATATACATGTCGTAAGTGGGGGTGGGGCTCGCCCAGCCGACCACCCATCATCGTTTACACACCCTCTGAACATATGGAATATATGTCAGCTTGCCCTCTAACATGGGTCAGCCTTCAAACATCTAACCCAATGCTCCATCCGTGTATAAACTCTTATCGCAAGTCATATCGTCGCACATAACTCGCTGAAACGTCGCATTTCCGTGTGCGCGCGCCCGCCCGTGCACCCGCGCGCCCGCCCGTGCACCCGCGCGCCCGCCCGTTCACCGCACACCCACCCGTGCACTGTGCGCCCACCTGTCCAACAGCGCGCCCGCCCACTTGTGCGACCACGCGCCCGCGTGCCCGCGCTCTCGCCTGTCATGCGGCCCGGCTCGCTCGCGCCCACTCGCCCAACCGCGCCCGGCTAAACTCGAGGACCTTACAATGAGGATGGAGGGTTTAGATATACCTCAAAAGTAATTATAGCCTTTTTGCTCTTAGAGTTAATAAAAAATGTTATAAAATTAAATTAAAATAAAATATTTGTAAAATATTTTTATTTTGAAATAAATTATTTTTTTGGGCATGTGGTATTGATAAGCCATGGTATTGGCCCATGGTATTGTAACAATTAAAAGCCTAGATCCATAACATAATAATCCAAAGTCTAGATGGCCCATGGTATTGATAAACCATGGTAGTAGCCCATGGTATTATAATTTTCTTCCCTCCTCTCCCTCCCTATCTTTCTCTTGTGGGTATTGGCCCATGGTATTGTAAAAAAACCTACTTAGAAGTTAATAATATCCATGGTAAATATTCATGATTAAAAATCTTGTCATATTGTAAATATTAAGTTTTTATCTACTTATTAATTAAATTTATAGGTGGATTAAATCTATATTAATTGTTACAAATATATTTATTACATAAAATATAATATTACAATATTATAAATAACCACCCCCACCTAATAAATAGTGGCCAGGGGTGGGGAGAAATACTAATTAAAATTTAATATTATTAAATTTTACCTAATATTTTAGGTCACACCCCACCCTAAATATTACATTCTACTCAACATTTCCCCTCACTCCTACTAGTTTTATTGAGCACCTTCCATTATATTGAGTTTAATTTACCTAATTATTATTATTACAGAAACGCCACGAAATTTACTTGGTTAAATTTATTTGGTTATTATTATAGGATATGCCCAATTGAAGCATCTACTTCCTTTACTTAATTTTATTTGTTATTCGATGAATAAGCTTTTCAATCTCTTTTTAAACTTTATATATATCATTTTCAAAATTGAGTTTGTTAATATTAGCCGACACATTTTTTTATTTTACTACGGGATATGCCCAATTGAAGCCTCTGCTTCCTTTACCTAATTTTCTTTGTTATTGGATGAATAACCTAATCGGTCTCTTTTTAAATTGTATATATATCATTTTCAAAATTGAGTTTGCTAATATTAGCCGAAACATTTTTGCGCTAAGAGATGCTCTATAACTTAGTATATGAGATAGATGTTGTCGCATTAAGTAACGTTACATTAAAAAATATTAAAAAATATTAGGGAGATGTTGTCATGTAATGTAACGTTACATAAAAAAAATACTTAAAAAAAGGAGTATATGAGGAAGATGTTTTACTTAATGTAACAATACATTAAAAAATATTTAAAAAATATGAGGGAGATGTTGTCACATCAGAAATATTAAAACTCTGGATCTATCAAGGGCCCAGAGGCATCGAATCTCGAGGTGCAAACCTATTTTTTGAGTGCAAAACTTGAGGAAAGGTTTGCACGTTGAGAGATTTGATCCCTCTCGATGCTTGATAGATCCAAGTTAAGATGGATCCAGGCTAGTTTCAGTTGTGTGCAGTCATAAAAAATTTGTCAAACATCTAATTATTTTGATCATTTTAAATATGCTAAATATGTCTAAGATTAATTGGTCAATTTAATTTAAATTTTTCTTAGTTATCTCAGTTTGCTGAAATGAGAGAGATGGTTAGTAACTTGAATGATGAAAAATGATGAAATACAAATTTTGAGTGCAAAGTGTCAATGTAAAAACTTTGATAGATATAAAATGTGAATATATAGTAAATTACAAACAATCTTCATTGCAATCAATCTAAAACTATTTTCTTCTATTGTTCCTATTGTCACACCTATTAGTTTTTCCATTTTCTCATATGAATCATAGACCATTCAAATATTTAACTCGAGCTACTGTACTAAACAACATACCTTGTCTCTGTTGCTCTCCAATATTAATAGTAATTTTCTCCAAATTTAGTCATTGTGACTTATGGAGTGTTAAGCCCCAAATAATTTTCAATGGTAGTTATTTTATAACAATGATGAATGATGGAAAATGAGAATAATAAGAATGTACTGAATTATAAATAGTTTATAGCTTCAATAAGCAAACATTTGGGGTAAGCAAACATTTTATTTAGGATGAAAATTCAAGTATTGTATTTATGGTTGAAATTTTTTTATGTGCTTACACTAAGAGAGAGTGTGTACGTGATGAAAATTCAAGTATTATATTTATGGTTGAAATTATTTTATGTGCTTACACTAAGAGAGAGAGTGTACATTTTGGGGGTGAGAAGGAGAGACAAGGGGAGATAGAGATAGAGATGGGGGGGCGGAGGGGAGGGAAGAAGAGAGAGGCAAAGATAGGGAGGGAGGAAGAGATAGAGATATGGAGAGAGAAATGTTAGAGAGAGAGAGAAGGGGAAGGGAGAGAGAGGGAGGGGAAAGGGATGGAGGGAGAGAGAGATAGATAGATATGGAGAGAGAGTGTGTATGTTTAGGGGTTGAGATAGAGAGATAGAGAAGGAGAGACAATGGGAGATAAAGATATAGATGGAGGAGGTAGAGATGTGCTTACACTAAAACCAATACACAATCTTAATCTAATTACTTTGAAATTAATGTACATCATACATCTTGTTGCATCAAATCAGAAATAAACATCTACACTAAAATCAATACATATAGTGCAAACAACCAAATAGGATTAGAAATCAACAACTATACTGAAATCAATGCATCTAGTGAAGGAAATCAAATAGGATTAGAAATCAATATCTACACTGAAACCAATGCATCTAATGCAAGCAATCAAATATGAGTAGAAATCAACATCGACGCTGAAATGAATGCATCTAGTGTAAGGTGTTAAATATGGTTAGAAATCGACATCTACACTAAAATCAATGCATATAGTGCAAGCGATCAAATAGGATTTGAAATAAATATCTACACTGAAACCAATGCATCATGTGCAAGAAATCAAATAGCAGTAGAAATCAACATCGACATTGAAATCAATGCATCTAGTGAAATCAATGCATCTAGTGTAAGGTATTAAATAGAATTATAAATCGATATCTACACTGAAATCAATGCATCTAGTGTAAGGTATTAAATAGAATTATAAATCGATATCTACACTGAAATCAATGCATATAGTGCATGTGATCAAATAGGATTAGAAATCAACAACTACATTGAAATCAATACATCTATTCTAGTGAAAATCTAAAATATTCATGACTTTCTAGATCTAACTTCTATGTTTGTATTCATCTCTGTGAGACTCTTTCTTCTTCCCTCTCTCTCCACCTTCCATTCTATCTATCTCCCTCCCCCTCTCCTTCTCTCTCTTCCCCTCCCTCTCTCCCCCGTCTCACTCTAACTAATTCTCCCTAACTTTCTCTATCTTTCTCTTCTTTCCTCTCTCCCCCTACCATCTATATTTATACCTCCCTCCATCTCTCCTTATTTGTATCTCTATCTCAACCCCCTAAACATATGTCACGCTCTCTCTCTCCCCCCCCATATCTATCTATGTATCTATCTATCTCTCCCTATTCCTTTCTCTCTCTATCTCTTCCCCCATATCTATCTATATATCTCTCCCTATTCCTTTCTCTCTCTATCTCTTCCCCTTCTTTCTCTCTCTCTCTCTCTCTCTCTCTCTCTCTCTCTCTCCCTCCCTACCCCCTCCATCTATATCTCTATCTCCCATCTATCCCTCTTCCTCCCTCACTCTCTTTTCCTCTCTCTTCTACCCCTTCCTCGCCCCATATATATCTATATCTCCCCTTGTCTCTCCTTCTCACCCCAAAAACATGCACACACTCTCTCCATATCTATCTATCTCTCTCTCCCTCCTTCTTCCTCTCCCTCTCTCTCCGACTTCTCTCTCTCTCTCTCTCTCTCTCTCTCTCTCTCACACACACACACACACACACATTGACTCTCCATCTCTCCCTTGCCACTCCCTCTCCACCTTTCTCTCTATGTCTTTCTCCCCTTCCAACTCCATCTCTCTCCCCCCCTCTCTCTCTCCTCTGTCTCAAGTCCTCTCTCGTTTCCCTTCCTCTCTCTCCCCCCTCTCTCTCCTCTATCTCAAGTCCTCTCTCTTTTCCTTTCCCCTCTCTCCCCTTCTCTCCCACCTCCCCCTGTCTCTCCCCCATCATACACACACTCTCTCTCCACCCTCCCCCTCATATTTTTATTTTTATTTTTTTTAATGTAACGTTACTTGATGTGACAACATCTCCCTCATATAATTTTTTTTTTTTAATGTAACGTTACGTGACCTGACAACATCTCCCTCATATTTTTTTTTTAAATTTTAATGTAACATTATGTTACCTAGAACATCTTCCTCATATACTGGTTTTTTTAATATTTTTTTTTAATGTAACATTCCGTTACTGGTTTTTAATATATTTTTTAATGTAACCTTACCTTACCTGACATCTCGCTCACATTTTTTTAATATTTCTTAATGTAACGTTACTTAACATGAAAACATCTCCCTCATATACTTAGGTGTAGAGTGCCTTTAGGCACAAAAAAGCTATATGTGTCGGCTAACATATATTGTATGTGCTCAAGATATGTGTAACATTACAAAAAAAAAAAAAAAAAATTAATTAAAATAAAATAAATTTAAAATAAATAAATAAAATGTGTTGGCTAATATTAACAAGCTCAATTTTGAAAACGATATATATACAATTTAAAAAGAAATCGACGGATGTTGTGTGATTTCTCTTCAATTTTAAAATTATTTACTTTTTACTATGTCAATTATGCAATATAAATATTATTTAAAAATCTTAGTTTTAGTGCTTTCTTTAGTTTCGTTTTGTTAGAAGTGAACAAATTATAAATTATTCCACCCAATTAATGAAAAGAATTTAAGAGAGAAAAATTTATAAAATCCAATTACTTTAATTTAAGAGTTAACAGGTTGAAAATAGATTTAAGAGTTACGTATATTTCATAAAAAGTTTATTATATTATATATTATAATAATATATAATATAATAAATAGTTAGGTATGTTTCATAAAGAGTTTATTATATTATATACAATAATTTTAATCATGAATATTTACCATGGATATTATTAACTTCTAAGTAGGTTTTTTTTACAATACCATGGGCCATCTAGACTTTTGATATTATGTTATGGATATAGGCTTTTAATTGTTACAATTCCATGGGCCAATACCATGGGCTTTTAATTGTATTTTCTTTAACATTATTGATCCAAAATACATGTTTAATATTTTACAACCAATTATGTTTTTTATTAATTTAGATGCTTTCTTAAATACAATAAAATGGGATCATATTTAAGAAAGAGAGTGAGATGTAAGGGAGAATAGAGTGTGGGAGAGAGACATAGAGGTGAGAGACATAGTGAGAGAGAGAAAGGAAGAGATAGAGGAGGGGGAGAGAGCGAGGGAGAGAGATAGATTTGGAGGGGGAAAGAGAGGGAATGGCAAGGTAGTGATGAAGATGGATTGGGGGAGAGAGGAGACGAGGGAATAGAGAGAAAAGGAGAGGATAAAGATAGGGAAATAAGGGGAAGAGAGAGACAAGGAGACATAGATATGGAGGGGGGGGAGGTGGAGAGAGAGAAGGAGAGAGGGAGGGAGATAGTGACATAGTTGGAGGGTGGAGAGAGAGTGTGTGTATGATGGGGGGAGAGACAGGGGGAGGTGGGAGAGAAGGGGAGAAAGAGGAAGGTAAAAGAGAGAGGACCTGAGAGAGAGGAGAGAGGGGGGGGGAGAGAGAGGGAGTTGGAAGGGAAAGAAAGACATAGAGAGAGAAAGGTGGAGAGGGAGTGGCAAGGGAGAGATGGAGAGTCAGTGAGAGAGAGGGAGGGAGGGAGGGAGGGAGGGAGAGGAAGAAGGAGGGAGAGAGAGATAGATAGATATGGAAAGAGAGTGTGTATGTTTTGGGGGTGAGAAGGAGAGAAAAGAGGAGATATAGATGTATATGGGATGGGGAAGGGGTAGAAGAGAGAGGTGAAGAGAGGGAGGGAAATGAAGAGGGAGAGATAGATAGATAGATATGGGGAGAGAGAGAGTGTGTGACATATTTTTAGGGGTTTGAGATAGAGATACAAATAAGGAGAGACAAAGGGAGGTATAAATATAGATGGGAGGGGGAGAGAGGAATGAAGAGAAAGATAGAGAAATTTAGGGAGAGGTAGTTAGAGTGAGACAGGGGAGAGAGGGAGGGGAAGAGAGAGAAGGAGAGGGGGAGAGAGATAGACACGGAATGAAAGGTGGAGAGAGAGGGAAGAAGAAAGAGTCTCACAGAGACAGATACAGACATAGAAGTTAGATCTAGAAAGTCATGAATATTTTAGATTTTCACTAAAATAGATGTATTGATTTGAATGTAGTTGTTGATTTCTAATCCTATTTGATCACATGCACTATATGCATTGATTTCAATGTAGATATCGATTTATAATTCTATTTAATACCTTACACTAGATGCATTGATTTTAGTGTCGATGTTGATTTCTACTCCTATTTGATTCCTTTCACAAGATGCACTGGTTTCAGTGTAGATATTGATTTGAAATCCTATTTGATCGTTTGCACTATATGCATTGATTTCAGTGTAGATGTCGATTTCTAACCATATTTAATACCTTACACTAGATGCATTTATTTCAGCGTAGATTATGGTTTCTACT
Organism: Pinus tabuliformis; assembly: GCA_031772625.1. NCBI lineage: Eukaryota > Viridiplantae > Streptophyta > Pinopsida > Pinales > Pinaceae > Pinus > Pinus tabuliformis. Next base: position 916,762,207 of record CM062812.1, read on the forward strand.
CATATTTGATTGCTTGCATTAGATGCATTGGTTTCAGTGTAGATATTGATTTCTAATCCTATTTGATTTCTTGCACTAGATGCATTGATTTTAGTATTGATGTTGATTTCTAATCCTATTTGATTATTTGCACTAGATGTATTGATTTTAGTGTAGATGTTTATTTCTAATTTGATGCAACAAGATGTATGATGTACATTAATTTCACAGTAATTAGATAATAGTGTGTATTGATTTTAGTGTAAGCACATCTCTACCTCCTCCATCTATATCTATATCTCCCATTGTCTCTCCTTCTCTATCTCTCTATCTCATCCCCTAAGCATACACACTCCCTCTCCATATCTATCTATCTCTCTCTCCATATCTATATCTCTTCCTCCCTCCCTGTCTTTGCCTTTCTCTTCTTCCCTCTCCACCCCCATATATATCTCTATCTCCCCTTGTCTCTCCTTCTCACCCCCAGAACGTACACACTCTCTCTTAGTGTAAGCACATAAAAAAAATTCAGCCATAAATACAATAATTGAATTTTCATCCTAAATAAAATGTTTTCTTACCACAAATGTTTGCTTCTTGAAACTATAAACTATTTATAATTCGGTACATTCTTATTATTCTCATTTTCCATCATTCAACATTGTTAGAAAATAACTACCATTGAAAATTATTTGGGGTTTAATACTCCATAAGTCACAATGACTGAATTTGGAGAAAACTACTATTAATATTGGAGAGCAATAGAGACAAGGTATGTTGTTTACTACAATAGCTCGAGTTAAATATTTGAATTGATTCCAAGTACTCTTTTCATATGATCAATATGAGAAAATGGAAAAACTAATAGGTGTGACAATAGGAACAATAGAAGAAAATAGTTTCAGATTGATTGCAATGAAGATTGTTTGTAATTGACAATATTCTTAGTATTTACATTTTCTATCTATCAAAATTGTTACATTAACACTTTGCACTCAAAATTTGTATTTCATCATTTTTCATCATTCAAGTTACTAACCGTCTCTCTCATCTCAACAAACTGAGGTAACTAAGGAAAATTTAAATTAAATTGACCAATTAATCTTAGACATATTTAGAATATTTAAAATGATCAAAATAATTAGATGTTCGGCAAATTTTTTATGACCGCACACAACTGAAACCAGCCTAGATCCATCTTAAATCCGGATCTATCAAGCACCGAGAGGGATCAAATATCTTGACGTGCAAACCTTCCCTCAAGTTTTGCAATCAAAAAATAGGTTTGCACCTCGAGAGATTTAATTCCTCTCAGCGCTTGATAGTCTGGAGTTAAAATGGATCTAGGCTAGTTTTATTTAATTAATTTTTTTAAAGTAACATTACACATATCTTCAACATATACAATATATATTAGCCAACACATATATTTTTTTAATATTTTTTAATGTAATGTTACGTGACAACATCTCCCTCATATAATGGGTTGTAGAGCGCCTCTCAGCGCAATTATTCACATTTAATTTTTATTTTTTAATTGTAAATTTTTATTTTAGATAATATATATATTAGTTTTATAAACATTGTTACATTATGCTATTATTAATGTACTTTTCTAAATCTTTATATATTACTAAAAATATATTTACGCAATAAACATTTCCTCTTTGGGTGAGAAGACAATGGCAAAAGAAAACATTCGTTTTTGTCATCCTCGAAGCAATTAAAATTAGAGATGTGTGATAGTTTACCCCGCCAATAGGAGGCATTGTAGCAAAATGGAGATCAAATCTCTGCCTATTCTTATTCTTTATTGTTGAGGAGGCGTAGACAAACAAATTCTTCTTGCCATTTTTTCAAATATCAGTGGTGACATCAGGGAGAGGAGGGAGAGTAGTTTCAGATCGATCAAGTGTTTGGGTCCTTTAGAGAGATGGTAGAAGAGAAGCCTAAGACAGGCAATGTGTGGAATACAGTGAAGCCATTTTTCAATGGAGGAGCTTCTACAATGATTGCCACATGTGTCATCCATATCATGGACATGATCAAGGTGTGCATTCAATGAAAATGGCAACAAGAAATGCTAAAACTAGAAGTGCTAAAAATAGCACTGCTAAAAATAGAAGTTTGGGTACTAGTGTTGGATTGGGCAACAGGGAATGAAAAATGGAAGTGCAAAAAATAGCATTCTATTTTTTAGCAGTTCAGGATGGATTCCTAATTTTAGTCAGTCCCTGGACTAAAATATGAAGTAAAATTTAAATTTGATATTAACAACAATTTGTAAATTAATTAATTCATTCATCTTGAGTTAATTAGTTAAGGAAAAACAAAGTTTAAGTCTATGTGAGGACATGCAATAGTTTATCTATTAATTGAGGAATTTATCCATTAGTTAAAGAGATAAGGATGAGTTCTAATTTGAGTAGTAATTATTTGGCTCAATTAACTGAGTCAAGTCCAGTTATATTTGATTTAAACAATTTGTTTAAATTAATGTGAGTTCAGTTAGTTAATGCTTGCATGCATGTAACTACTACACTTCAGATAACTGAATATTCTCTCATAAATAACTCATGCATGTCAGTTCATAGAAAGGCCCAATTGAGATTAGAGGAGGGACAGTGTACTATCAATTGGATGGATTTTTCCTATAAAGGAAAATCATCCAAGCAGAAGGATTAAGGTTCCTTGAGGATTGTGCAGTTTTACAAGGTGGGAGATCAGTGTGAGAGATTAGTGTTACACTTAGTAACAGGAGGATCACCCAGGAAAAACTGCGCAAGGAAATAGTAGGCTTGGAGGGCAAAGGAGAAGGCTTAGGAGAAGTCTTGATTGCCTGTGAGCATCTAGGAGGATTGCACTGAGAGCTGGATAGCTGTGAGAGCTAAGGCTTTGTGTAATTCTGATGTATTTCCACCTTCATCTGTGAGGATTGTACTGAGAGCTGGCTAGCTGTGTGAGAGCTAAGCCTTTGTATAAATCCTATGTATGATAATACAGAGGGTGGGGTTTTAGGCTGAGGCTTTCCCCGGGTTATATCTTCTATGTTATGTGTGATTGATTTCTCATTCTTAGTTATATGTGTTCTCTTGATCTTGCTCAATTCGATTAAGCTTTCGTAAAGTGTTGTAGAAATATATCTTGTATTGTGTTTTAGTATATTGCATAATTTGTTGATCTACAGTGGGAATTTCTACATGGTATCAGAGCTAGCTGATTTTTAGAAAAATTCTACATGGTATCAGAGTGAGATTTTGTAGAAAAATTTCTACATGGTATCAGAGCACAGGTGATCAAGGCAGAACATTATACAAGAAGGGAGAAGTTTAAGTTTGTGATTCCTGAATATAGAAATCAAGTTCTTATCACATCTCTATTTCACCTATGGCGTTCCATGGTTTGAGACTCGAATATGCCCTTGATGGAAGTTTGAATTATATAGCCTGGAAGGATCACATGGAAGCAGTACTAGAAGATAATGGTCTAAAGGACTTCATTGATCAAGAAGACCCCAAGCCGACTGGTGCAACTGAATTGGCTGAATGGAAGAAATGTGTGGCTAGAGGAAGGAATACTTCTAGAGGGAGTTTGATATCACATAGTCTCGAGTCTCCATGGGAAAGAGACACCATTTTCAATGTGGAAAACATTGAAATATCTATATCAGAATAGCAGTGACCAGAGCAATATGGCACTGAAAGACAAACTTCGAAAGATCAAGTGTGAAAAGGGTGACACGATCTCTACGTATCTGAACAAGCTCACCACATGCAGGGATGAGCTTGGAAGTGTAGGGATCACGACTGTTGATGATGACATGGTGAGTCTTGCACTCCTCGGTCCTCCTAAGAGCTAGCATAGCTACCAGGACTTAGTTCATGGAAGAGAGAAACTGCCAAATTGGGAATGACTTTGGTCGGATTTGATGCAGGAGGAAATAAGAAGAAGCACTAGAGATGGTTCTTCATCCATGAAGGATGAAGAAAATTGTGCCCTAGTGAGTAAGGGGAAGAAGGGGAAGGAGAAGGTTTCTCATTCCAAATCTAGTTCTTCTCATGGTGGGAATAAGTTTGACAAATCGAAAGTGTGATGCTTTCATTATCATGAGGTGGCCCATTTTGCTACAAATCGTCCACAGAGGAAATCCAAGAATGGATCCAGGGAAGGATCAGAAGGTGAGGCACTTGCTTCACAGTTCGAGTTGGATTTCACACTGTTCAAATGCATGGTTTCATCCATGGTGGAAAGTGGTTGGTTTCTTGACAGTGGAGCTTCTTTCCACATGATCGGCGACAAGAGTTTGTTCAATACTTTGGAGGAGAAAGATCTCCAGATATTCATAGCGATGGGTAATGATGAAATGTATAGTGTCTTAGGTGTAGGCACAGTTATTTTTCGAAGGGAGCATGGAGCTTGCCTTACCTTGACCTATGTCAAATATGTACCAGGACTGAAGAGAAACTTGGTGTCGATCGTGATGCTGGAAGACAGAGACTATGATGTAGTTTTCAGTAAGGGAAAGGTTTTCCTTAGACACACATCACTAGATAGGTGAAGTGAATTGGTTCACGGGTCAAGAACCTATATTCTCTTGAGGTTCAAGATGCATGCAAAGCCTTGAGGAGCAAGGCAACTGATGGATACTTGGTGGTTGAGAGAGAGAGTATATTACCTCTCAACATGCAGCACCAGAAGAAGTCTCAGACAATTGTGGAGGAGCCACGATTGGTGCAGCAGCTTCAGGAGGTTGTGGAGCAGCCACAACAGGGGAATCCGAGAGGAGACATAGTGGAGGCATCCACTCATGCAAAGACCTCCAGTGGGGGGAAACTTCGAGCCAGGTGGGCAGAGGGATCACATGCAACCATACCTCCAGGTAGGAGGTGGGGCGATGTGGAGTGATCATCCCAAGGAGGAGGGGCAGGATCCTTGAGGTACCCAACCTCTTTGATTCGACCTTGCTACAGAAGCCCCGATGAGGAGTAGCAGGACTGACTGATTGGGTAGAGACAGATGCGGATGGAACGAAAGAGAGAGTTGCAATGCAGGAATCCCAAGACAGTGTAGAGCTAGCAGGCTGCAGCAATGCAAGAGGCACAAGTGTGTTGCACCAGTGCAGGATGGCACAGAGAGGTGTGCAATGGTGCAAGATGCATGGAGATCTTGCAGTGGCGTAGAGGTCATAGAAGGAGCACTTGTCAGTAGCAGGTAGAAATTCAACATCAGAGTATGTTTCTAGCCCAACAGAGAGGTCAGTTGGGAGTTTTTTTTTTTTCTAAGAGTCGCTGGAGCAACCACACTTGGTATAAGGGTTGCATGCAAAACATTCTGAAGGTACAGGATCGGGTTCTAGAGGAAGCCTTTCTTGTCAAGAGGGCCTGTTGAAAATTGCAACAAGAAATTCTAAAAATAGCACTGCTAAAAATAGTAGTTTGGGTACTATTGGGTGATAAAAGGTGTCTTTTTAACTCCTAATTATTTTCACATTAATTGTCAACCCACGGATGACTTTTTATCTCAAGAGTGTACTCAGTCTGAGGCGGTTACTTGCTCAAGAGTAATGTTTTGCAATATAGTTCCTTAAAATGCAAAGATAAATGAATGCTTAAAAAAAAATCTACTTACAATTAAAAGAAACTTAACACTCTGAAACTTAAATCATTCACTCAAAAAGCTACAACAATTTATCAGTCAAGGATGCAGTAGTGATAACTCTTTCCTCTGTCAACTGATATAAATGAAATCAAACATAAACAGGATCCACAATCTTAGAACTTAGGCAGCGATAGCCAATGTCCTTTACAGTTGTTGATCTTACACTCCACACTAAAGCAAATAATAACAATTCGATTGGAAATGCTTACTAAAACACACTTGCTACAATATCAATTAAAATATGAAATCAAATCCTTGCAGAAAAGAACAGTGACTAATTCTATTGAAAAACTGAACAACAAAGCTAATTAATTAGAAATACACAGCAACTATAAATGTAACTAAATCAGCAATCTGTAAGGAACGGCAAAATCTGAAGTGAACAATAGAGCTTTAATGAATATCATAACAATTTAAGTTACAAAGGATAATAATCTTGTTATGATGGAAGAAAATGGCAACGCAATTCAATTGCAGAAGGTAATCATTAGAAAAACCACACTTGCAGAAATCAGAAAGATATAATACAGAGCAGCAACTTAATCCACCAGAGGCTGGGTCCTTAGCCGCCAACGAATGCTGCTAAGCTACTTCAGATAAGACGAATGAACAGCAACCCTTTTACTTCTTAATCATCAAACTGTGAAATCATTACAACAGAAAAAGCCTTGAGAATTACAATGGTAATGAAACAATCCCCCTTTCTTCCTATCCTATCCTATCCTATCTCTAATAATCCCTAACTTAATCTCTCATAATCTATTCCATCATGAATAATCAATCATCCCCTTCTTTGATCTCTGTTCTCATTTAAATACATAGAGAGCAGAGAGAAGTTACAACAAATATTATTACAATATGATTTCTATTACAAAATTGGATTGTTCTCAACAAATTGATAAGCAAGATCATATCTGAAATATCTTTCCATCAATCATTCAACAGGAATAGGTCGAATTTGGCATTGTAACTGGGATAATTTGGAAAACTGCCACACAGCGAATCTGAGAAAAACGTCTTCAGAGAACCTTCTGTTTCTCTTAGTACGGACTGAATTTGGGAATGTTGCACATTATAAAACTAATTTGGTCCATTCTGGACAAAACCCATGTTTCAGATTTTCCAGATTCTTCTTCATTTGCCCAAAACGTCCAATGCAAAATTGTCACTTCTTATTCCAGCGAATTTCTGAGTTGGCACATTTAATGATGAGTTGGAGATCAAATCTTCAATCTGGAAAATATCTTGAAGGCTAAAAATGGTGAGTAATATTACAACCAATATATTAATAAACCATCATTGGTAAAATCATGCATAATCATCAATTTATTAAAAATAAATTGAGAATAAATAATATTTATCTATAATAGCATAAATAATTATAAAATGGAATTATATGATAAATCATGATAAATAACATGATAAAGAAGAGTAGAAATGGATGAAACAAGTGTTAAAAACTAATAATAATAATGATATATTAACGGCTCAACATACCCCCAAACTGAATATATTGCATGTCCTCATGCAACAAAAAACTAAATATATTGTATGTCCTCATGCAACCCAAAGACAAAACCCATGTGTTAACCAAGCAATAAAAAATTTGTTCATCCCAACTCATGAAATGGATGGAGAAAAAGAATTCTTCCTCAAATAATGAATATTCAATTTTAGCAATGTCGATGAAAGTGTAACAATTTTTTCATTAACATCCAACTTATGTGTATATGAAGTTGCAACAAAATATGATATAAGTGATAGCAAACTTCATTAACCATTTTCTCAAAAACTACAAACCAGATTTTGCTGAAATTTTGCAAGTAGATTTCTACTATATTAATGCTTCTATGATCCAAAAATCAGATCGTTTTGATGTACGGATCATGAGATATAAACAAAATGGCTGTAGGTGAGAATGCATGATTTCCGAAATATTACGAACTAATTTAACTTGAAATTTTATGGGTTTGTATATTTTAATGATACTTCTGTGTTTTCCAGAAATCACAAGAATTGAGTTCATAGTTTTAAAAATATTATGAAAATCAATTTCTGCACTGTGTAAAAATGAAATTGTATGCCTTAAATGAGAAGGAAAGTAGAAAACATCTATCATGCATAGCAATGCCTCCCCCAAACTGAAAAATTAGCATGCCCTCATGCAATGCTAGAAAACAAGTTGAGGTGGTCGCTACCATCTGTGGAATTCTATGCTTGGTGTAAAACAACATGGAATAAGGGAGGTGTTGAGAATGAATAAGAATATCAATGGATGATAAAGAATATTAATGATATGGTCATAAGAAAGAAATGAATCAAAGCAACACTCCCCCAAACTGAAAGATGATATGTCGTTGAAAAAATGGGAAGTGGTTAAGATGGAGAATGAAGGATGATAAATAATGCTCAAAATGGATTTTGATGAAATTCTCCTAAATTCGTAATAAATCAGAAATTATGTTATTTTACCACAAGTTTTACCTCCAAAAAGAAAAATGTGGAATGACATATATGGACTGGAATTTGTTGAAGCTGATGTAGGCAAAGTTGGTGTTGAAAGTGATGCAAAAGGTGGAATCCAGACAAGCACATCATGTTTGAACAATTGTTCATGTTCGCGAGTTGCTCGAGCCTCTTCTGTTAGTTGCAATAGTGTGGTCATGCTGCGAATAGAGTTTCCCTCCATACTTGTTTTTATCCTGTAAACAAATCACTATTTTTCATACAATGTTCCTGAATCGACAGTGTTAGTTTTGAATAGCAACAAATAAGATGCATGCAAAACTTTCAATCAGAAAAACTTTTGTATACATGTAATACTAATATTTTGTTAAATCAACAAGTTATGGCAGAGTGCAGTAATCATATCGCATGCTATCCCATAATGCATACATTCCCCCCTCCAATTGGAAAAGGGATTCCATGACCATAAAGCCTATGAAAGGTGTTATGCTGACGGCAAGGCAAGGGAATGAACAATACAATAGTAAATGAAGCAGAGTATACATAGAAATGATAGGACAGTGAGAGTTATGGTTATAATGAGAGCAGAGTATGTAAAGATAGTTATGAATAAGAGATAGGACGCTTTAGATTGATGATAAGCTATGAAAAAAAGAAAAAGGACAACAATATGCCAAAAAGATGCCTTGCTGACGGTATTCTAATTGAAAATGATGTGATTGATTTGAAAACAATTTCTCATGCATAAAGGTTCAAAACAAGGAAAATTAAGTAAATAACTTCTCTGATAAAAAAAAAGAAAATAAGAAAAGGGTATTATAGTAATAATTGATGATAAGATATAACTTCAATACCATAAGCAAAGCCTCTGCTGCCAGTAGGCATCCATAGCCTCGGTAGGGTTGCTTTTTAACCCATATGAGCCAGGATCCTCAATTTATAACTAGAGAGTTCCAGTGTTGTTCTATAGAAGAGATCAGTGTGCTGGCATGATAACTAGATAACTACACTGCCATTCACTAGAATGTAACAAAAGTGAGCAAGCTGGCTCGTGATGAGACCTCCTATTCCAAGGATAATTTGGTTATCCAATGGATCATAACCCTGGTGTGGTGGCCATAATGGGAATGTCACTTTGTTATAGCCTTATGAACATGGTAGGCTGGCTCGTAATGAGACCCCCTATCCTCCATCTGCGAGAAAAATTTTGTTGTTATTACACATTTTTATGATAAAAAGAGGGAGGCTCAGTACTCCTTAAGAGCAGGGATGGTGGAAGAAGTTGAACATGTCAATAGAAAAAAAAAATATAACCATAATCTCATTCAGTACAGATAGAGAAAATTATAACGAGGAAGGGTAGAACCAGCATGGTATTAAGATGATCAATCAATATCATATACAGTAGAAAATAATGCAGTAAAGTAGTATATAAATAATTGTGTCCCTTTTGAAAATAATATATCATCAAGGAGCTGTCGTGTTAATGATCATAATGTGAATGATATTAACTCGCTTCAATAGAATCCATAATTCTTGTCCTCATAAAAGTAGTGTACTTCATGCCAAGAAAGGGAATCAGTAAAATGTGGTTGAGATGAACTAGGAATAATCCCACAAGAGGAAGGAAGGGTTGTTCTTGAAAATACTCCCAAAGTGTTGTTCCTTTGAAGGAACAACAAAAACACTAAAAAAAATGTTGTTTCATGTAAGGAACAACAAAGGAAATTCACGCCAACAACAAAAATAGATACGAAAAAGTATTGTTCCCTGTAGGGAATAGCGAAAAAATACACCCAAAAAAAGCGTTGTTCCTTAAAAGGAACAAAAAAAAAATGCGAAAAAGTGTTGTTCCTTAAAAGGAACAGCAAAAAATACACCCAAAAAAAAGTGTTGTTCCTTAAATTTTGCAATTCAGCACTGTAAGCATGTTGTACTAGTTTATTATGGTGAGGATGTGGAATGAGTTGAACAATAAATTGTGTACGGAATGGAGCATTTTGATAATGTAGTTGATTGGGTTGAGTGGATGATTTTGATAGGCAAGCAAGATGTTGTGGAAGAGTTGGTGAAGAATATGGAGGATGCGTTTGTGCTACAGGATGAGGGAGAGTAGTCATGAAATCATAAGATGAACCATGCCAAACTTGTAGACAAGATTGGTGGTGGTTATATTGAAATTAACATGGCTGCCCTAACACATTAGTATTCCATAATGGATTATGCAAGTAAGAGAATGGAGAGGAAGTCTTTTGAACCATACCTGTAGGCCACGATTTCCATGGTTTTGACCTTGTTGTGGCTTCCTCGTCTCTTTGAAATGATACTTCCATCCTAGATAAGGAAGAACAACTATCTATGGGATGCTCCTTTCGGTAATGAGGGCAAAAAACTTCATCAAATTCTTGATTTTTCTGAACCTGCAAAACATCCAATTTTGAACTTAGAGAGCTAATAAAATCGACTTTAAAATTTTCAAATAAAACATTGATTTCAGCTCTTATGTCTCCTGTTCTTGTAGCAGATTTGGAAAAGAAAGAAGAAAATTCTCTAGAATTCTTACCAGCCTTGGAGATTCCTATTGAATACCTTATGCACAATTCACATACATCATCATATGATAACTGAAAAACATTATCTTTTCCTATCAGATTTAAGAGTTCTAAAAATTCATCTTTGATTCCTTTAAGAAGGAGTGTTTTTAAGATCTCTTTTTCCAAATACTTATGCTTTGATTTTTGAAGGTTGTAATGAAATTTCTCTACATAGTCTTCTAAGCTTTCATCTTCACCTTGTATCATATTGAAAATATCTTCATCGGCCTTGCAATAGTCTTGGTACTTCTTCAAGAATATGTTCTTCATGTCCTCCCACATTTGGATGCAGTTCCCACCTAAGCTCATGAACCATCAGAGAGCTACTCCTTTTAGAGTAAGAGGAAACACTTTCAACTTTTGATCATTAGTACAATAATCATATCCTCTACAAAGTATTTCAAACTCAAATAAAAATGTATCTGGATCTTCATTTGTCAAACCATGAAAATTTGGTAGAGAATATGGGGGAACTATGTGCATTTGTGTCACTCCTCCTAGATCTTTGATAGGGAATTCAAAAGTAGAAATATGAGCCATTTCTTATCATAATAGAAGATGTTCTTCATGTGTTTCTTCGAAGCTCCTTCTTCAGATGTTCCTGTCAATTGATTAGTGAAATGGGTGGTGCTTACATCACCACTTGAGTGAAATCATGTGATTTGTTTTTCAAAATTTCTATTTTTTTTTGTAGTCATTCACACAGAAATTCAAACATTTATTTCTATCCTAAGTTCTTTAACAATTCTGCTGGAAAGCGGGCAGGGGAGCAGGGCTTTTATATGCTCCGTACGCAGGTTCTTACCTGCCGTTTTTAATACCCAATTATTTCCTAACAGGCACCCATCAGATGCACACTACTCTTTATAAATGGCTACACTCTCCCCGACAACGATGCCAAAATGTTGGGTGATAAAAGGTGTCTTTTTAACTCCTAATTATCTTCACATTAATTGTCAACCCAGGGACGATTTTTTATCTCAAGATTGTACTCAGTTTGAGGCGGTCACTTGCTCAAGAGTAATGTTTTGCAGTATAGTGCTTTAAAATGCAAAGATAAATGAATGCTTGAAATAAAATCTACTTACAATTAAAATAAACTTAACACTCTGAAACTTAGATCACTCACTCAGAAAACTACAACAATTTATCAGTCAAGGATGCAGTAGTGATAACTCTTTCCTCTGTCAACTGATATAAATGAAATCAAACATAAACAGGACCCACAATCTGAGAACTTAGGTAGCGATAGCCAATGTCGTTTACAGTTATTGATCTTACACTCCACACTAAAGCAAATAATAACAATTCGATTGGAAATGCTTACTAAAAACACTTGCTGCAATATCAATTAAAATATGAAATCAAATCCTTGCATAAAAAGAACAGTGACTAAGTCTACTGAAAAACTGAATAGCAAAGCTTCATCTAACATAAATGAATTATTAATGGAAAGGAACAGTAATGCTAAATTACTATAATTAAACAGAAATCTTAAATAGAACTTAACAACAAAGCTAATTAATTAGAAATACACAGCAACTATAAATGTAACTAAATCAGCAATATATAATGAACAGTAAAATCTGAAGTGAACAGTGGAACTTTAATGAATAGCATAACAATTTAAGTTATAAAGGATAATAATCTTGTTATGATGGAAGAAAATGGCAACGCGATTCAATTGCAGAAGGTAATCATTAGACAAACCACACTTGCAGAAATCAGAAAGATATAATACACAGCAGCAGCTTAATCCACCAGAGGCTGGGCCCTTAGCCGCCAGTGAATGCTGCTGGGATACTTCAGATAAGACGAATGAATAGCAACCCTTTTACTTATTAATCATCAAACTATGAAATCATTACAACAGCAAAAGCCTTGAGAATTACAATGGTAATGCAACAATCCCCCTTTTCTCCTATCCTATCCTATCCTATCTCTAATAATCCCTAACTTAATCTCTCATAATCTATTCCATCATGAATAATCAATCATCCCATTCTCTGATCTTTGTTATCATTTAAATACACAGAGAGCGGAGAGAAGTTACAACATATATGATTACAATATGATTTCTATTACAAAATCGGATTGTCCTCAACAAATTGATAAGCAAGATCATATCTGAAATATCTTTCCATCAATCATTTAAGAAGAACAGGTTGAATTTGGCATTGCAACTGGGATAATTTAGAAAATGGCCACACAACAAATCTGGGAAAAATGTCTTAAGAGAACCTTCTATTTCTCTTAGTACGGACCGAATTTGGGAAAACTGCTCATTGCAAAACTAATTTGGTCCGTTCTAGAGAAAACAAATGTTTCGGATTTTCCAGATTCTTCTCCATTTGCCCAAAATGTCCAATGCAAAATCTTCACTTCTTATTCCAGTGAATTTCTGAGTTGGCACATTTAAGGATGAGCTGGAGATCAAATCTTCAATCTGGAAAATATCTTGGAGGCTAAAAATGGTGAGTAATGTTACAACCAATTTATTAATAAACCATCATTGGTAAAATTATGCATAATCATCAATTTATTAAAAATAAAGGAGAATAAATAATATTTATCCATAAAAGCATAAAAAATTATAAAATGGAATTATATGATAAATCATGATAAAGAAGAGTAGAAATGGATTAAATAGGTGTTAAAAACTAATAATAATGATGATATATTAACGGCCCAACAGGTACCAGTGCTGGATTGGCCAACAGGGAATGAAAAATGGAAGTGCTAAAAATAGCATTCTATTTTTAGCAGTTCGGGATGGATTCCTAATTTTAGTCAGTCCCTAGACTAAAATAGGAAGTAAAATTAGAATTTGCTATTAACAACAGTTTGTAAATTAATTAATTAATTCATCTTGAGTTAATTAGTTAAGGAAAACCAAACTTAAAGTCTATGTGAGGGCATGCAATAGTTTATCTATTAATTGAGGAATTTATCCATCAGTTAAAGAGATAAGGATGAGTTCTAATTTGAGTAGTAATTAGTTGGCTCAGTTAACTAAGTCAAGTCAAGTTATATTTGATTTAAACAGTTTGTTTAAATTAATGTGAGTTCAGTTAGTTAATGCTTGCATGCATGTAACTGCTGCACTTCAGATAACTGAATATTCTCTCATAAATAAATCATGCATGTCAGTTCAGAGAAATACCCAGTTGAGATCACAGGAGGGACAGTGTACTATCAATTGGATGGATTCTTCCTATAAAGAAAAATCATCCAAGTAGAAGGATTAAGGTTTCTTGAGGATTGTGCAGTTTTATAGGGTGTGAGATCAATGTGAGAGATCAGTGTTACACTTAGTAACAGGAAGACCACCCAGGAAAAATTGCGCAAGGAAATAGGAGGCTTCAAGGGCAGAGGAGAAGGCTTAGGATAAGTCTTGATTTCTTGTGAGCATCTAAGAGGATTGTACTGAGAGCTGGCTAGCTATGAGAGCTAAGTTTTTTTGTAATCCTGATGTATTTCCACCTTCATCTGTGAGGATTGTACTGAGAGCTAGCTAGCTGTGTGAGAGCTAAGGCTTTGTATAAATCCTATGTATGATAATATAGAGAGTGGGGTTTTAGGCTAAGGCTTTCCCCAGGTTATATCTTCTATGTTATGTGTGATTGATTTCTCATTCTTAGTTATATGTGTTCTCTTGATCTTGCTCATTCGATTAAGCTTCCGCAAAGTGTTGTAGAAGTAGATCTTGTATTCTGTTTTAGTATATTGCATAATCTGTTGATCTATAGTGGGAATTTCTACATGATATCAAAGCTAGTTGATTTGGAGAAAAATTCTACAAGTTGGGTCAAGGTTTAGGTTATAATGTTGCAGATAACATGCTAAGGGACGAGGGCTTTGATGCTTTTTACAAGGGATTATTAGCTGGTTTGTTAAGATAGGCAACCTATACAACAACACGTCTTGGATCATTTAGGATATTGAAAAACAACTCAATTTACACTAATGATGGGAAACCACTATCTCTCTCTCAGAAGGTTCTTTGTGGATTGACAACAGGAGCTATTGGGGCATGTGTTGGAAGTCCTATAGATTTACCTCTCATTCACATGCAGGAGGATGCAACTTTTCCTGCTACACAAAGACAAAATTACAAAAATGCATTCCATGCACGATACTTTATTATAGGCGATAAAGGATTTCTAGCCCTATGGAAAGGGGTGGGTCCAATAGTTTTCTAAGCAATGGCCTTAAATATGGGTATGCTTGCTTCTTATGATCAGTCTGTAGAATTTTTCAAGGACACCCTACAATTGTGGTTGGTGCAAGTGTTGTTTCTGGGTTTTTTTCATTTGCATGTAGTCTGCCCTTTGATTATGCGAAGACTCATATACAAAATATGAAACCCGATGCCAGTGGGAAGTATCCATATTTAGGCTCCATGGATTGTTTTGTGAAAACATTCAAAGTAGGGGGACCGTTTAAGTTCTATACTGGGTTTCCAGTTTATTGCGTTCAAATTTCTCCCCATGTCATGATGACATGGATATTCTTATATTCATTCATTTTCGTCATCCTCAAAGGTTATGCACAACTTTTTCCTACTTCCCCGAACCTTAGTTCTTCGCCTAACCATCATTTGCACTCAAATGGCGGTGGGGTTTGGGTTTTCTTGAATCTAGTTTCACTCTGCGAATTGGATTTTTGTTTTATTTCTTTTTTCCTACAAGTTGTAATTTTTTCAATTAGTAAACTTTGGGCATCCATTAATGAGTGTATGGAAGGGAAGGGTAGAACGTGTTAGGAGAAGCAAGACAATTTTGTTGCACATTCTACTTCTTTTGGTCGTCGGATTAACGGCAACCACTTTTTCAACTTGAAAGTTTTACCAAACAAAATACATACCACATTGACTTCGAAGTGGCTATGGTGGTGTAGAATTAGTGTCAGGGATGCACTGAGATCAAACCCTGAAACCAATTTTCCAAGCTGGAGGGATTGTACATTCCAAGCAAAACCCAAATCAATTTTAAGGATTTAAAAGTAATAAATTAGCCAAGTTAGTGACCACCATTTTTAGGGACTTGTGAGACTCGGCACCATTGGAAGAAAAGCAAAGGATCTGAGAGTCTGCTACCCTATTCTTACTGACAAGATTTTTGGTTATTTTTAATGCCTTCAGCTTGAGGCTATGCAGGTCTAAATATGCTTGTGGAGGAGCACCCTGCTATTGTACTTATCCACTGCCCACTACATCTCCTAATAGTGCTTCTAGCCTACCAAATTATTTTTCCATTCCCACTCTCCCCACACAACTCACAAAAGGATAAGTGGATGGAGATGGAGGGGAAGCTTCAACCATTGAACATTTGAAAGAACATTCCAATGACAAGAACTCTCTCAAGATTTTGTGTCATATCGGGATGATGAAGCATGATGTAAAGGCATCCTGAAAACCCTTTACATAATGACGGTAGTGGAACCATATGAGATAGAGTGTAAATTGTTGAAGATGCAGATACATTATTTTATTGGAGACATGAAGGAAGCTCATCATACTTATGAATGTATTTTGAAATTATCTCCATTCTCCCCTGGGGCTCTGTAGGTACAATGTATTTTTATCACTTCACACAACCTAACATTTTTTTGAATGAATATTGGATATGAAATATGGTCAAACTCCACCAATAAATCAATTTGAAGGTTCTATGCATGTTTGGATTTGAACATGGGTTCCTTGGTAGAAGAATATTTTCTCACATTTATGTCTTCCCTTTCTCCTCTCGGTCCCTTGGTAGAAGATTAATGCTTTCATATTTCTCTGTACTCCCTTTCTTTTTTAGAAGAGTGACAAGGGAATATATTTTTAGAAAACGTTTGATAGCATCACCGCTAGATATTTGAACTAGCTAGAAGGGGCACATAATTAACCAATTTTTTCTTTTCTATTGGATGTTGCCCTTGTGCTTTTCTACTGGATGCTCCACAAGTACTCGATCTGAGGGTTTTCCCATATTTTTTGCTATAAAATTTCTTTCAAGTATTTTAACTTGCTAGAAGGGGCACATCATTAACCATCTTGTGCTTTTCTACTGGATGTTGCACTTGCACAACTTCTAATTACGATGTAGAAAACCAATTTAGCCCTGAAGATTTTTTTTCTTCCCTATTCAATATTACCTGCCTAATTTCCTAAATCATCACTTCTCTCATCAGTGTCTTGTTATGACTGTATGCAATAATTTGGTAGTTTTTGTGCAATGTCTAGTTGATTCTAACCTTGTTTCTTGGATTATCTCCATTAGGAAATTTCCAAATTACTCTTTTCTTTTCCCATCTTTATTTTCATGTTTCTTGTTTTTCCCTATAAGTTTATTTTTCTATGTTTTTTCCTAAACTGCTATCTTATGAGAAAAAATGGTGTTTTAATGTTGCTTTAGTCAATAAACCTTGGGATTTTGTCTCCAATATATTTCCTCTCTAGTGAAGACTTGATCAATGCTACAAAAAAACATCTTTCTCCTCTTCAAAGGTCTGGTGTAGCTTCTTAACTCATTATACTTTCCTAAATGCCGACCAATTTTTCTTTCATATTTTTGTTCTCCTAAGGACGTTGCAAAAGGTGTGGTCTCACAAAACCTTTAACTTTCCTTTTAATATTATGTACAACTTTATACACTTTTGTTGCCCTTTTTTGTTCTTCTTTCCTCAACTAGGTGGCAAGTTGCAACATTAGACATGAAGTCAAGGCATGTTGCTTTTGCAATTAACTCATTATTCTAAATTGCATGGACCATACATGAAGCATTGGTATTGCATGGATCATGCAAGAAGTGATGGTCTCTTGTGAAAAACATATTGTTGATGTGGATTACAAGGTGAAAATTAGATCTTGTTACAATTCAATTTGTTTGTAAATTTACAGTAGTCATTAAATGCATGTTATTAATCTTAATGTGTATGCTTTTTGGCAAGGTTTGACGCCATATGAAAAGAAGAAATATGTCTAGAAGATGCTTTACATTTATATGCTTGGCTATGATGTAGACTTTGGTCATATGGGGAATGTTTCACTTATATCTTCTTCTAAATATCTAGAGAAACATGTATTGTTATCCCTTTTTCTTAATGAATTTGTTTGTCCTCTATGGCCTCCTACAAGTTGGTTTTAGTCAAATTCGCTTATCTTATTTTATATACTGATATCATTGTGTTTTGGATTTTTTTCTTTATTCTTTTCACTACTTGCACTTAAATCCATATTATTGGAAATGAAAAGTGCATGTAGAATGCAAATATTCTAGGCTTGAACATAATAGATTTTTGTGGATAGGAAATACAAATATGGAATCCATAAAGTTGTTAGAAATATTTCTTAAATTGAGATCAAACATAGAATTATTATTTCATTAAAGGGAAAGAACTTAAAAGCAGAGAAGAAAGAATTGGTGGTTTGAATGCGGTTCCTTGTGTAAAGGAATTTATAGTCTTAATGTGAAAGGATTTGGCAAATCAATAGGCCAAAAAATGTCCACAAAAGGTGCAAAATTCATTTTGCATATTGGAAATATGTAGAATGCATTATGCATCTTCATTTTAATATCTAGTGACAAAGGTCTATGCATGTATAGTCACCTAGAATGAATCCTATGACATTGAAAACAATCTAATGCTCATCTCATAAATGTCCACGGAGTTAAGAAACAAGAGATATGTCGTCCTGTCCTTTATGTCCAAGTTAATTTAAAATTCATAGTATCTCGCTTACTTTATAGTTCAATATAACATAAAAGACAAAAGTAATCTGTGAGATTAATGAAAATTTCTTTTTGGTGTCCAGCTTAATAAATCTTGATAATTTATTTCTATAATTTTTGGGGATTAATTCATGGCACACCATTCATGTACCCTATACCTAGAAGCTATTCACTTCAAGCTATTGTAAAAAATATTAGTAATTTATTTCTACCTTAGTCATTTCATCATTACAAAGGATAATGTGTCATACCAACAATAATGAGCTTTTCTGTCTTCTCGGTGACAATGATATTTTGTAGGCTATATCTTCAAATACAACTGAAGATATGATTACAACTATTGTACTTCTATAATTTGATATATTTACAATATGTTCATTTATATATGATTAACTAACATCCACGTACTCTACAAGTTATTCATGATTTTAATGGATATGCATTTTTATAGGTTGGATGCATTGTAACTTCATGCTTATTAAATGAGAATCATGAATTCTTACAATTGGTTATCAATACTGTCCTCAATGATATCTTTGGGTGGAATGAGATATTTTAGTGTTTGGAACTTACAATGGCAAAATCTTTTCTTGGAAGCCCTACTTTTAAATAAATTAAGTTTCTAGGTAGGAAAATAGAATATATTTGACCTCTGCTCATTTGTATTTGGAGTAAGCTACAAAATCAATGTTTAACCATTAACTTTAAAATTTATAAGAAGGATAGATAGTTGTGTTTCCTAAAGGTTGAGTTTTGGTTGAGGATAATAACCTTGGTTTGGGTATTAATTTCAAAGATGGTTCTTTACCCTACTAAGGATTATTAACATCTTGCTTAAACCAATTTTGTTTGCTAGATGTGTTAAGCCCCTTTCAGAGACAAAAACCAACTCCTAGATAATATTCAATCAAATTTATTCTAGATTTTTTTGTATTACTCTGTTTGTATAAGGAAGATTTGGTGGAGGGTAGTCAGAAAGGTGAAGCAGAGCTGCAAAGGAACTATAATAGATTTGGAACAAGAAAATTAGAGCACAAGGGATTGGTTGCAAGTCGTCTAGGTCTTGTTCCAATTCATTGTGATTCCCCTCTTTACATTCTTATAGTATTTTGAAATACTCTTGTAGTTTACATTAAAGAAAATACACCATTATACACCATTATCTCTCTATGAAGTGGCATTATTGGGAGGAAAACTTATAAAACTTGGATAAGAATTGGTTGTGTTTTTAACAAAGGAAATTCAAGAATCTTTGCATAGGGATCAAGTGAATGGGGAAAACTCAATTCTTTGACTTGAAACTATGCCATAAAAGTAAACAGGAGGAGCCCATAGTTTAACAAGAAGAAATTGGCATTTGTAATTTTGCACACATTCAAGATATTGAATCTCTTGGACTAATAGAAAGCCCCTCTTATGAGAATAATATTTGATAACTATACAAACCTCACTCTCCACCCCACCCAGAAATATATTTACTATGACTGGTACATTCAAATACAAAACACAAGTAACAGCAATAAGGTTTTTGAAAAATAATTAGAATTTAAAGAACTAGCTAAGAAAACAACCTCATTTCAAAAAAATATTTTCTTGATAGCATAATTGTCATTACATGAACCTAAAAAGGTCTACCAATGTTGAATGAACTTCAAATTGTTTATGCTTTCTCCAAGGTTGATTCTTTTGTACTTGTTGTTTTCGAAATGTAAAAGGAACCCCAACTATATAGAGTCTCATAAACTGACCATATCTGGATTGTAAGAATAATGCTCACCCGAACCCCAAAATCACACACCCATGCCATGATAATAAATGTAAGCTTGAATTAGTTAGGCCCAAAACAATCAATGTTGGCGGCATTAATTCTTGTTGGGTAGGAATAGCTAGGTTTCCTTTGAGGTTCTTGATCGTGTATGTATCCAACAAGGAGGCCAGAAAAGAGGAAAGCTCCCAATGGATTCCCTATTATTAGGAAATTGTAAATATTTCCAAAGTGCTTCAATCCAAAGAGCTCAGGAGTTGTAGGAACCATTACAGAGCACTATACTCCATATCAAATTCCTATTACGAAAGAAGAGATATGAACAAATCTTGGAAAATTTGAGGTAAAGAATAGAAAATTCCCTATCATAAGAGGTTGTGAAGCTACCACCAAAACCGTCTGAGGAATGGCCTTTTGGCTACATGTTTAGCATCCACTATTCTAATAAGAAGTAAAACTAATCACATGAAATAACTATGTTTTATTTATCAGAAAAATAGTATACACATCTCACTATTTAACATACGTTCGTAAACAAAACGAAATGAGAATCCCAAAACAAAAAACCTAGCATAATATTTTGAGACAACCCCACCGCCAAGGTGCCCAACGAATTTGCAAACACCAATTATTGCTAATAGGATCGTGATCTTTTGGTAGGAATTCATCTAGTCCTATTTGTGCCAAATTATTTGGAAATGTACCCCTAGAACAAACCCCATGAAAGAAGACTACAAGAAGCAGCCAAAATTCAGCTTTCACTTACATTAGTGAAAGCTACGCAACTTACACCAGTTTTTAGAGAACATAGATGATATTAGTAAAATTATTGTCCTTGTCCTTCATAAAAACTTGAAAATGGGAAGGATTGTCACAGTGTCTCATTTTCTACAAGTTGTCGATGTAGAAGATGGTTCTATATTTCAGAGTCAATTAAGGATCAATTTTTGGAAGGGGGATTAAGCCCCAGATTTAAGAGTTTGGAAAATGTTTCCTTTAACCCTATCTGATAACTATACAAACCTTACTCTCCACCCCACCTAGAAATATATTTAATATGAATGGTACATTCAAATATAGAACAAGAGTAACAACAATAAGGTTTTGAAAACTAATTAGAATTTAAACAATTGTTAAGCAAACAACCTCATTTCAAAAAAAATATTTGCTTGATAGCATAACTGTCATTACATGAACCTGAAAAGGTCTACCAATGTTGAATGAGATTCATATTTTTTATGCTTTATCCAAGGTTGATTCTTTTGTACTTGTTTTTTCAGAAATGCAAAAGGAACCCTAGCTATATAGTGTTTCATAAACTAGCTTTATCTGGATTATAAGAATAATTCTCACCCGAACCCCAAAATCACACAACCATCCCGTGATAAGAAATGTAAGCCTGAAGTAGTTAGGCCCCAAACAATCAAAATTGGCGGCACTGATGTTTGTTGGGTAGGAATATCTGGGCTGCCTTTGAGCTTCTTGGTCGTATATGTATCTAGCAAGGAGGCTAGAAAAGAGGAAAGCTCCCAGTGGATTCCATATTGTTAGGAAATTGTAAATCTTATGAAAGTGCTTCAATCTGAAGAGAGCAAGAGCTGTAGGAGGCATTACAGAGAAATTTACTCCATGTCAAATTCCTAGTACGAAAGAGGAGATATAAACAAATCCTGGAAAATCTAAGGCAAATAATAGAAAAGCCCCTATCATAAGAGCCTATGAAGTTTTCATCCAAACTGTCTGAGGAATGGAGTTTTGCCTACATGTGTTAGCATCCACGGTTATAACAAAAAGTAAAACTAATCACATGAAATAACTCTTTTTTACTTATCAAAAAAATAATATATCCATCTCACTGATTAACAGATTTTCATAAGAAAAACAAAATGATAATCCCAAAACAACAAACTTGGCATAATATTCTGAGCCAACCCCACTGCCAAGACACCCAACAAAGTTGCAAGCACCAATTATTGCTAATAGGATCATGATATTTTGATAGCCCTTCATCCAGTCCTATTTGTGCCAAATTATTGAGAAATGTACCCATAGAACCAACCCCAGGGAAGAAGACTACAAAAAACAACTAAAAATCGGCTTTCACCACAACTTGGTGAAAATTGAAAACTTCTCCTCGTATCTGTCTTCTCTTTTTCTAGACAAATCCCTCTCCTTTAACTAATAGAATAGGTTCATTTCCTTAAATTCATGAAACAGGGGCAAAGCCTCTGATTACCCCTGCAATTCATTGATATTGTCCTTTGACATGCTTGACACAGGGTTATTAAAATATAGAGATTCAATGGTGTTCTTATTTGCACTAGGCTCCATGTCTGGGCTTTTTTTTTCCATACCAAGAAGTGGTTCTCGACAAGCGTCCATCTTCAAGTGAAGAGAGTTCTACATATCTACACGGTCTTCCTTGATTGCACGTAATGTCAATTCCAGAGGAATCAAAGTGGGTAACAAGAGAAATAGAAGCATTACCACTACAAATATCTTGGAGATAAGATGGTTTTCTAAAGAAAAAATACCATTTTCTATTGAAATTGAAAGAAAATACAAATCCAAAATAATTTTAATCACTTGGATGAAGAAAAAGTACCCTTTCTCTTATATATCTTCCACAGAAATCGATGTACAAGGTGTACTCAAATACATGATAAGAAAGAATACTTCAAGAGGACCCACTGTCAGGAAAAAGAACATATTTACAGATTTCTAGCTAAGGAACCTAATGAAAACTTCCATGTTTTGCAGCACTAATTCCAAAAAATAATTCGAGGATACCTGCAATTGCGCATGTGGGAAATTTTGCATATTGGCATTTGCACCATGTTGTACTATTTTCACCAACGCATAGTGTCAGCCACGTCTATAAGGAAAAAAAACAAAGGGCTAATGTTAAGAATGTTGACAAGAAGTAGTAATCAATTTCTACTTTTCTCTTCCACTATGGTGCATATGATTTCTCTTTACAAGTTGATGCAAGAGCATTCAACCCAAGGAAAATCCTTGTAAATTAGTAGACATAGGGGGGTCATGTATTTTAAGGAATTTGGATTCCTAAGTGATGAATTAATGTAATATTTAGGCTTTTGAGTGCATAGAATAGAAATTAATTAGATAATGTGAGATATCTTGTAAATGCTCTCGAATAAAGGAGAACATGAGTGGTTAGTAATGACAAAAGAGTTAGAAGTCAATTATAACTCTTAAAGCAGTTCATGATTCGAGGAACTAGAGAGAGTTCTTAGGAATTAAATGAAGTTAGAAGTGGACATAGAGGATAGAGGACATTTAGGAGTCAGTTCAATAGATCTAGGATTTGAACCAGAATTAGTTCAAAGAACCTTTCTGGTATAAATGTAAGCCTATGGGCAGAGTGAAAGGAGGAGGCCACTAATAGTTGAAGATTAGGCCTGTGAGAGACACAGAGTCTCAAATGTAATCATTTGTTTATACTTATGTATACAGAGGTTTATTCCTAGCTGTGTAAATGTTTGAAATGAGTATTTTATGAATGAATTACATATGAATTCGTAGGTTCTGTAATAGGGTTGCAGGCAGAATTATGCAGAACATGTAGAGGAGAGAATGATTCACAGGAATCATCATGGGTCTTTGAATCCAATTGAGGAAATGGAGTGAAGAAATGGAGAGGTAGTGAAGTGAGAATTCGCTGAAGAGTTAAGCTCAAAGAAGTTTAACCACGAAAGCGGAAGAATGAAACCCTTTGAACAAGCCTGAACCACAGAGGAAATGCTAAAGAAACAGTGAAAAACACAAAGAAAAGGACTAAGGAAGATGTGAGTTGTCAAAGCATAAGAACCGTTGGATCTTGAAGATCAACGGCGCAGGCAACAAGAAACAAAACCCATTGATCTCATAGATCGACGGTCTTCGAATGTTGAAGGAGCGTGGAGGATAATTGGTGAAGAGAAGTTCTCAAAGGCAGAGAAGTGGATTTCAGGCAGAAGGAAAGCCATAAGTGGTTTTTACCTTTTGGCTCCGATTCCACTAATTAGAGGACACGTAACAGTGGAGGAGTGAGGGAAAACCGCTTTATCGGTTGGTTAACCCCCATGCCTGTTGTCTATCTGAATTCATGGTAGACCGTTGGATCTCCTAAGTGTAGATCAACAGTGAAGGACTATCATATGACTTTGCATCGGGAAAGGATATCAACTGTTGGATCAAGAACTGATCAACAGTCATGATCTAATCACAATTGCATTAGACAGAGGTCAAAGGTTGGTGGACTATGAAATGTCGATGCGCCAATAGCGATAAAGCCCTGATCGGCGATCGGAGGTGGTCGGAGATCGCAAGGCACTAATGGGAAGGTCTGAAAGAGCAGACTCAATGGAGTTATAGTGGCAGTGTTTAATAATTTGAGATCCAGAATATGTTCGCCTATCGGAGGCGGGAGGAAGTGTGCACTAATGTGACCCGCAAATGAGCTGATACCCAATTGCGATAAAGGCAGAACCTCTAAAGACATGCAAAGGTCGTATCAGGCGAAAAGGTAAATTATTGTGTGTATGTGGGTTACTTCCTTTGTAAAAGGTTTGTAAAGGAAAATAACGTCGACAAAAGGTTTATGTATTAATTTATATGTAAATCCAACATTATCATGGGAGATAAGGATTTCATGCGATAAATATATAAAACTAATGTTAAAGGAGGGAAGGCTATATATATGTGTGGTTAAAGGTTTAACGAAGGTTGTATAAGGGTTAAGGAAGGTTATGAGGAGTTTTAAAGTCCCGATAGGAGGGATTTGATGAAGGCTTTAATAAAGTCATAATTGAAGGCTTGAGGGTTGATTAATAGGGATTTAACCATTGATGGGTGAAGATTTGACTCCTTGGTGAGTTAAATTCCTGGGAAAAATGTATTTATGCATTTTACATGCATATTGTGGGTGTAAGCGGGGTAAGCCTACATCATTTGGTATCAGAGCAGAATTGTGATTGAAACAATTGGTGTTAAACAGAACAAAGAAATTATATGTGAAAGAATTGAGAAGAATTTATGTGTTAAGATGCTTATGCAAGCAAGGAAGGATCAAATTCTAATCTGACAGAAAGAAGGCACATAGAGGGTACGTGTAGCAGAACTTGCAGATGCAAGAGACAGAGGACAATCCATTCAAGGTACAGGTGGAATGGTGAAACAAGATCATGCTGAGATCTTGAAGGCGAGATGATATGTTCTGTTTTGATTTGAGAATGTGTGTTTATACATTGATATGCAAGTGACAACATAAGAAGGTGTGAAGGTTGCAGCAATCTAGAGCAAGGAGTGCTCAATTGGTTCCAAAGGAAAGAACCAGAGAGATGCTAAAAGACTGAGTTCAAAGGAGAAAAGCTTAGTGAGGCATATGTAGCAAGAAGGAGACTTGTTACTACAGATGTATTTTTGAAACTCACAAAGGTAATTCCACAAAGGATGTGGGTAGAATTACCAAGGTAATGAAGGAAGCTAGTAAGACTTTCTAAGTGAAAGAAGAGGTAGAACAATGTAAACTTTGAAATGGGAACTGATACTGTTACCCGTTTTGCAGAGATAGCAAAAAAGTGACCCGATTTTGAAAAGGGGTGATGCAGAATACACATGTTTTTTTTAGAGCATAGTTTTTGGCACTTTAATTTTTTTAAATTCTTGTTATGTACATTGCGTTTTAGAATGGTAGTGATTTTCATGCTCATTTTAAAAAGTGGTTATTCTGCATCAAACCCTTTTTTTAAAAAACCTATTTTTTTGACTTTAACTTTTCTAATGTATGAAATGTAAATAATTATTTTGTAAATTTAATAATTTTGGAAGTGGTCTTCCTCTTCATATTTTCTTGTTTTTATTTTTATTTTTATTTTTTCTGTAGTGAGGTTTTTATTGATTTGCATATTTAAAGAAGAAGGTCGATATTTTTCATTTTCGATATTTTACATATTTAAACGTCGTTAATTAAATTTTCAATCCAAATGAAATAATTGTCCCTGAAAAACAAATAAAAAATTATATATAAAAAAAGACAAAAATAAAAAATAAAAAATGTTAAAAAAAATATCTTATAAACCATAAAACAATTTGGAAAAAAAAAAAAAACAAAATTAATATATATATATATATATATAAGTCAGTAAAAATTGACGAAAAAAAAACATTAGCAAAAACTAGAGAAAAAAATTAAAAACAAACTAATTAAAAAAAAAAAAAATATGAATAAAAAAAATTTTAAAAATAGTAAAATTAATATTTAAAAAATAACAAAAAATCTTAAAAAAATTATTTCACAAACCATAAAAGAAAAAAACAAAAAAAAAAACAAAAAAAGCATTAGAAAAAACTGGGGAAAAAAAACAAATTAAAAACAAACTAGTTTAAAAAAAAAATAGAAATTAATGAAAAAAATTTAAAGACTAATAAAATTAATATTAAAAAAAACAAAAAAAAATTCAAACTATAAAAAAAAAAAACAAAAAAAATGTGTATTTCTTATTTAAAAATAAAAAATGTAATTAGTCTTTGGATCACAAAAGATTGGTTATGTGATTTTGCCGAAGATTATCTAAACAATGTTATGGATCACAGAAGTCTAAATTCCTTAGAAAATGTAATTATTTTTTAATAAACATAGATATTTTATTTAAAAAAAAAAATTAAAAATAATTTTTTTTTTTAAACAATCTATTTTATTATTAAAAACAATTTTTATTTTTATTTTTATTTAAAAATAAAATTATTCAACATATATTTTATATTTAGAAAAAAATAAAAAAAATTAAACCTATATTTTATATTTAAAAAAAAAAATTACATTTACATTTTTTTTTTTAACAATGTTTTTTTTATTTTAAAAAAAATGAAAATTACATTTACATTTTTTTTAACAATGTTTTTTTTATTAAAAAAAAAATGAAAATGAAAATTTTTTTTTCAACAATTACTTTTTTATAACATTTTTTTTTTTGTTATAAAAAAAAAAAAAAAAAAAAAAAAAATTTAAATCATTTTTTTTTTTAATTTAAAATTTTAAAAATTATTAAAACAAATTAAAAATTTTAAAAATTATTAAAAAAAATTAAAATTTTTAAAAATTAAAATTCATATTTAAAAAAAAAATTAATGTGGCCCTCCCCGGCGCCCGTGGCGGCGCTGCCGTGGGCGGAGGGCCTGCGCACAGGTCCCTCCGCCCACGGCAGCGCTGCCACGGGCGGCCGGGGGGCGGGGCTTCGATTCCGGGAATCGAAGCCCCGCCCCTCGGCCGACCGTGGCGACGCTGCCGTGGGCGGAGGGCCTGCACACGGCCCCTCCGCCCACGGCAGCACCGCCATGGGCGGTCGGGGGGCGGGGCTTCGATTCCGAGAATCGAAGCCCCGCCCCGGCCACCCGTGGCGGCGCTGCCGTGGGCGGAGGGGCGCGCGCAGGCCCTCCGCCGAAGGCAACGCCGCCCCCGGCCGCCCGTAGCGGCGCTGCCGTGGGCGGAGGGGCCGTGGGCCCCTCCACCCACGGCAGCGCCGCCACAGGCGGCCGGGGGGCGGGGCTTCGATTCCGGGAATCGAAGCCCCGCCCCACGGCCGCCCGTGGCGGTGCTGCCGTGGGCGGACGGCCTGCGCCCAAGCCCCTCCGCCCACGGTAGCGCAGCCACGGGCGCCGGGGAGGGCCACATTATTTTTTTTTTAAAATATGAATTTTAATTTTTAAAAATTTTAATTTTTTTTAATAATTTTTAAAATTTTTAATTTGTTTTAATAATTTTTAAAATTTTAAATTAAAAAAAAATGATTTAAAAAAAAAAAAACTTTTTTTTATTATAACAAAAAAAAATGTTATAAAAAAATAATTGTTGAAAAAAAAAAAATTTCATTTTCATTTTTTTTTTAATAAAAATAACATTCTTTAAAAAAAAAGTAAATGTAATTTTCATTTTTTTTTAATAGAAAAAACATTGTTAAAAAAAAAATGTAAATGTAATTTTTTTTTTTTTAAATATAAAATATATGTTGAATAATTTTATTTTTAAATAAAAATAAAAATAAAAATTGTTTTTATAATAAAATAGATTGTTTTGAAAAAAAAAAATTAATTTTAATTTTTTTTTAAATAAAATATCTATGTTTATTAAAAAATTATTACATTTTTTTTTTTTTAAATAAGAAATACACATTTTTTTGTTTTTTTTTTTTTTTTATAATTTGAATTTTTTTTGTTTTTTAAATATTAATTTTATTAGTTTTTAAATTTTTTTCATTAATTTCTATTTTTTTTTAAACTAGTTTGTTTTTAATTTGTTTATTTTTTTCCAGTCTTTTCTATGTTTTTTTTTATTTCTCTATTTTTACTTACTTAATATATATATATTTTTTAATTTTGTCTTTTTTGTTTTCCAAATTCTTTAATGGTTTATCAGATAATTTTTTTAACATTTTTTGTTTTTTTTTTTTTTTTTTTTTTGTCTTTTATATATATTTTTATATTTGTTTTTTAAGTAATCAACATTGTAATCTTAATTTTAGTTGCTTTTAATTTTTTTTTTTTTTTTCTTATTTTTTTTAAATCTAGTTTGTTTTTAATTTTAATTTTTAATTTTTTTGTTTTTTTTGTTTTTAATTTTTCTATTTTCACCTACTTAATTTTTTGTTTCTTTTAAATGTTTTTTTTCTTTTCCATATATATTTTTTTTGCCAATTTTTTTTGGTTTACAAGATAACTCCTTTTTCCCCCTTTTTTTAAAATATTTTTTTTACTATTTAATTGTTTATAAATTTTATTTTTTTTTAGTTTTTTAATTCTTATCATTAATTTTGTTCTTTTTACATTTGATGATTGATTTTTTTTTTTCGTCTTTTATTTTTGTTTTATATTTTTCTTTTAATATATATTTTAATCTATGTTTTGTTTTTTTGTTTTTGTTTTTTTTACTTTTTTGTGTTTTTTCATTGTTTTAATTTTATTTTATTTTTTAATTTTATGTTTTCATTATTTTTTTAAATTTAGTGTTTTTTCAGGGTCATGATAAAATATTTCATGCCATTATTTCGAAATGTTGAAATTTTACTTTCGAAAAAAAAAGTGTTCTTCCAGAATCAACCCTTTTCGTTTTGAGGGTGTTTTTTGGATAATTTTTGAGCAAAAAATTGGTTTTCACTGCCATTTTTTAAACATGTTGAAAATTTACCCAAGAAAAGAAAAGGTGTTATTCCAGCATCAACATTTTTCACTTTTAGCACTGTTTTTGATGTTTTTTTGGGGTTTTTTGGCTAGAGTTCCCGTTTTGAGTTTATAGTTCCCGTTTCAAAGTTTACACTATTGTAGTCAGAACCAAGTATTTCATTGTGATTGAAATACAAGAGGACAGTTGTGTTCTCAAGAGAGATTAAGAGGTTGCAAAAGCCTAGAAGGAGCAAAGGTGTTGCTCAAAAGGAGGTTCCAGACAGAGGACCCGTGCTTACCAAAAGACTGAGTGAGGAGAGCTTAGTGAGGTGAGATTGTAGCGAGGAGGACTAGTTGTTGTAGAGGCTTGTTACAGATGAGTGAGGAGCTCATGAAGATAGAGAAGAAGAAGATGACTACTAATAGTCATAGCAGAGGTTTTGAGGAAGACCACAGCAGAAGAAAGATGAAGAAAGAGGATGCTAAGGCAAATGGCAAGAGGATGAGTCAAGAGGAAATTGACAAAGAGATTGCAGAGTTACAAGAACAACTCAATGCATTAAGGATAATACTAGAGGAAAACCAAAGACTAGGTTAGGTCTTGAGGAAGAAGCTAGTGAAGTGGCATAAGTTGTAGAGAACTCTACAACAAAAGCAAGTAAGGTGGTTGATGGAAGAACTCATGGAAGTTGAGTTGGAAATGGAAGAGTCCATTTGTGAACCAGAACAGGGAGAAATTTTGGGAGAAAGTGAAGACTACACTAAAGCTAAAGAATGGAGATCAAGTGAAGATCTCATGGAATATTGGGATAGTTCAAAACAATATGAGGAGATGCTGACTAAAGATGAAGACTTGAAGACTGAAACTTCAAGTGAGGCCAAAGGGTCACATGGTTTTAAATCTGATAGTTTTTGTATAATGACAGGTATTGTAGGAGAAAAGAAACCTTTTGAAGATATCTTTAGAGTAGATGAAGATCTAGAAGAAAAAGGTGACAAAGAAAACTTCTCAGAAGAAGAATAATTTGACTGCATATAGAAGAAAAAGTCTATGGATGAGTCTATAGAAGCTATCATAGAGATGAGGAATCAGGATCTTATTCTGATGAAGAATGAAGAAATATTGTCTCAGAAAGGTAATCAAATGAGTTTGATTAATGTTATTAATGAAAAACAAATGCAGGAGAATATTAATGAAGATGATGAGACAAGGATAACTCTGGGAGAAGAGTTACAGAGGGACAGCAAGGAAAAATGTACTGAAGAAGAAGGACATCTACTAAAAGATGTTAAGGAAGAAGAAGTCTATGCAAAAGACTTAGCAAAGAGAAAAATGACATTTGATGATTTATCAATAACAAGGGAAGGTATGGAAATTTGTGTGAAATTTCCAAATTCTACTCCAATTGAAATTATTGAGTTATATAGAAAATTAGACTTTCAAAGAAGGGAATTGGAGAAACAAAGGATAGATGTTCAAGATAGATTGCTGAAAAAGGAAGACAAAAAATTTGTCATGAATGACAACCATAAGAAAAAGGAGATGGTAATGAAATTTCAACAAATTGACACTGCAAAAGAAGTTCACTACGATGGACAAGAGCAGGAAGACATCATTAGAGCAGATGATGTGGAAGAGAGACTAGTTAATAGTCTCATGAGTTCTTTTGAGAATTCAAACCAGCCTACTGATGTGCTGACAGAGGAGGAAGAAACAGAGCAGCAAACTAAATTGTTCCCAAAGGAAGATAAGGCATAGAAGCCTTATGTTTTTTATTTTAACAAGTGTTTTGTGAGTGTAGGTTTTGTTGCAGATGCTGAAGGAAATTTGGCAAAAATGAGCAGCCAAATAAAGATGAAAGAAGATTCTGTGGAAGAATTCAATTCATGGAACATAGATGCTCAATCGCTGGAGAGAATGCTGGAAAGTTATGATTCAGTGCAGACATAAATAATCATGAAAGAGGGTAAGGATGAAAGGGAGGCAGCAAGAATAATAGAACAAGTAAGAATGAGAACAAGAGTAAGAGTAAGTGATAGCATTTGACAACTCCAAGAAGAAGAACAACACATTGAAGAGTTGGTGGACAACAACAACAACCTGAAACAAAGAGAAAGAGGCAGAAGTAAGTGGCAAAATATGGACCAGACCAAATATGTGCTAGAAAAAGAAATTGAAGAATTATGGTAGCTAATTATAAAACAGGCCATAGGGAGAAAGTTGATGACAACAGGAAGGATGATCAATCAGAGTATGAACCTGATTGACAAGGAGAAGAAGATGGAGCAAAGGACAAGAGAAGTGCAGTAGCAGCAAAGGAACAAGACATTTGGGCAGTTACAAAACAAAGTATGGGATCCAGGAAGACAAAGATCAGAAGACACATGATCAAGAGATCATGAATATTTTCTACTTTGGGAGTCTGATGTAGGAGCATTCAACCCAAGGAAAATCATTGTAAATTAGTAGACATAGGGGGGTCATGTATTTTAAGGAATTTGGATTCCTAAGTGATGAATTAATGTAATATTTAGGCTTTTGAGTGCATAGAATAGAAATTAATTAGATAATGTGAGATATCTTGTAAATGCTTTCGAATAAAGGAGAACATGAGTGGTTAGTAATGACAAAAGAGTTAGAAGTCAATTATAACTCTTAAAGCAGTTCATGATTTGAGGAACTAGAGAGAGTTCTTAGGAATTAAATGAAGTTAGAAGTGGACATAGAGGATAGAGGACATTTAGGAGTTAGTTCAATAGATCTAGGATTTGAACCAGAATTAGTTCAAAGAACCTTTCTGGTATAAATGTAAGCCTACGAGCATAGTGAAAGGAGGAGGCCACTGATAGTTGAAGATCGGGCCTGTGAGAGACACAAAGTCTCGAATGTAATCATTTGTTTATGTATACAGAGGTTTATTCCTAGCTGTGTAAATGTGTGAAATGAGTATTTTATGAATGAATTACATATGAATTCGTAGGTTCTATAATAGGGTTGTAGGCAGAATTCTGCAGAACACGTAGAGGAGAGAATGATTAATAGGAATCATCACTAGTCTTTTAATCCAATTGAGGAAAC
This sequence comes from Pinus tabuliformis, assembly GCA_031772625.1. NCBI lineage: Eukaryota > Viridiplantae > Streptophyta > Pinopsida > Pinales > Pinaceae > Pinus > Pinus tabuliformis. Next base: position 916,794,628 of record CM062812.1, read on the forward strand.
AGAGTGAAGCACTGGAGAGGTAGCAAAGTGAGAATTCGCTGAAGAGTTAAGCTCAAAGAAGTTGAACCATGGAAGCGGAAGAATGAATCCCTTTGAAGAAACCTGAACCACAAAGGAAACGTTGAAGAAACAGTGAAAAACATAAAGAAAAGGACTAAGGAAGAAGTGAGTCGTCAAGGCATAAGAACTGTTGGATCTCAAAGATCAACGGTGCAGGCAACAAGAAACGAAACCCATCGATCTCATAGATCGATGGTCTTCGAATGATGAAGGAGTGTGGAGGATAATCGGTGAAGAGTAGTTCTCAAAGGCAGAGAAGTGGATTTCAAGCGGAAGGAAAGCCGTAAGCGGTTTTTACCATTTGGCTTCGATTCCACTAATCGGAGGACACGTAGCAGTGGAGGAGTGAGGGGAAACTACCTTATCGGGTGGTTAACCCCCATGCCTATTGTTTATCCAAATTCATGGTAGATCGTTGGATCTAATAAGTGTAGATCAACGGTGGAGGACTGTTATGCGACTTTGCATCGGGAAAGGATATCGACCGTTGGATCGAGAACCAATCAACAATCGTGATCTAATAACAATCGCATTAGACAGAGATCAAAGGTTGGTGGATTGTGAAATGTCGATGCACCGATAGAAATAAAGCATTGATCGGTGATCAGAGGTGGTCGGAGATTGGCGGGGTGCTGAAGGGAAGGTCTGAAAGAGCGGACCTGACGGAGTTATAGTGGTAGTGTTTAATAATTTGAAATCCAAAATATGTTCACATATCAGAGGCGGGAAGAAGTGTGTATTAATGTGACCCTCGGAGGAGCCGATACCCAATTGTGATAAAGGCAGAACCTCGAAAGATGTGTAGAGGTCGTATCAGGCGAAAAGGTAAATTATTGCATGTTTGTGGGTTATTTCCTTTGTAAAAGGTTTGTAAAGGAAAATAGCGCCGACGAAAGGTTTATGTATTAATTTATATGTAAATCCAACATTATCAAGGGAGATAAGGATTTCATGTGATAAATATATATAACCAATGTTAAAGGAGGGAAGGCTATATATGTGTGTGTGTGGTTAAAGGTTTAACGAAGGTTGTATAAGGGTTAAGGAAGGTTATGAGGAGTTTTAAAGTCCCAAAAGGAGGGATTTGATGAAGGCTTTAATAAAGTCATAATTGAAGGCTTGAGGGTTGATTAATGGGGCTTTAACCATTGATGGGTGAATATTTGACTAGTTGGTGAGTTAAATTCCTGGGACAAATGTATTTATTCATTTAACATGCATATTGTGGGTGTAAGCGGGGTAACCCTGCATCACAAGTTAACAGTAGGGACTAGACAATATCAACAACTTCTTGAAATTACATAAATCAGAGTCCATAAAACTCGCTTAGTTAAAATAGAGCAGATTGTGGTAAGGTGGTGAGATAGGACATATAGCACTAGAAAAAAGGATATTAGAGAAACAAGTTACATTTTAGGTTCTTATCTGGTATAAAACTGGAGAGAGTTGTTAACTATTATCCACATTTATATAAATGTCTATATAATGAAATTACTTATATATGGAGAATTTTATCTTCAATGTTTGGAATTTCCTATGGATAGTATAAGAGAAGTAAATAACCACTTAGATAACCATTCCATATACTTGTCGAGCTTCTAGAATTGAAATTGTTGATATCCTTGGCTTAAAAAAAAATGATTCAAAAGTTGCAAAATTTTGGTGATTCTCTTGTTGTCATGAATTGGATGTGTGGGAAATATAGGATGGAAAAGTTATTCTCTTCAAAGAATGAAATCAATTCTTAACATTGTTTTGTTTATCCATGTATTCAGAGAACTAAACATGGATATTGACTCGTGAGTCCTTATCCAAAGGACCCCAAAGGGAAATTGGGCAATGCATATTGTTGCAATCTAGAGATGGCTCTGTTAAGGAATCCTCCAAATTAGTTTTTTAATGCCAACCTTCACTGCTCGGATTACAATTATAGCACAATTTTCAATTACACTTATGATATTTTACAACTGTAAAAGCATAGAACTTATAAGCCATAAAGAATCGAAATTCTTAAATGGTTTTCTGAGTGTTTTTTTTTTTTTTTTACAAGCATAGGAGATTCAAAGAAGGGGCAGTAGCCTCACTATGTATAAATGCATTTTGATTCCACTCTAGGATTACTTCTAAAGATTGGAGGCATAGGATCAATTTTTGTCTTGCTACGTCACTAGAGTAGAGATCATTTATGGTCTTTGAGAGTCGATACAATTATAGATCTTGAGGATATATCCATTAGATAGTACAAAATGCACATGCACATAAAAATAATGTATATATCTCTTGTTTTATAGTTATAATTTACACCTGTTTTTCTTAGAAAATGTTATTTTACGAATAGTCTAGTTTGTGTGAATGGTATTGTTTATATTGGAATGTCTGGAGTGGATAGTGGAGAAATCTATTCCAAAAATCATGTAGCATACTTCCCCTCATATTTTATGTGTATATTTTTACCCAACCTGGCCTCAATTAATATAAAAACTTCGTTTTGTTACCAAGAAAATAACATCCATCCTATATACCATGCTTTTGAAAAATGTTTGTGATTGTTACATGTCTGTGTTTAAGTTATGAAAAACAAGAAAATGTAATTCTGCCTAGACATGAAAAAGTGTTCCCATATTTCATTCTTAGGCTCAACAACATTTTTTTAACATGTTAGGCTCATCCCCACATAATGAAGCTAGTTTTTATAAATCGTGTTCCCTTGCCAAAGGCCACACTGACACCCTTGAACATTAGCGACCTTGGAAAAAGAGTACTTTTTCATCTTAAAAATTTACCTTTAAGTTTCACCAATCGAAGGGAGGTTCTTTTATAGCCCATGGTAGGGGAGATCTTAGATATATATATATATATATATATATATATATATATATATATATATATATATATATATATATATATTAACATGGAAAAAAATTGACGTCCAATACCTAATGTCAAAAGTAATCTGACAACAAAATAAAAAAATAAGTAGCATATATTCATTTTAATTATGGGATTTTCAAAGCACCAAGAAGTCTACATCTAGGTTTTTTAATCCCTCACATTGCTTAATAGTTCTAGGGTTAAGGCAAACCTATGTTGATTTAGTATAAATATCAAGAAATGCATTTTATAAAATCTTTGTTAAAACTTGGGAGGTTTTATGGTGTGAGACGTTCTCATTTATTTATGGATAGCTTATCACGGTTAAATCTTGAAAAATATCCAATCTTAAAAAGGATGGATAGTTTGCACCACCAACCATTGCTTTTTTCTGTTAGCAAAGCATTGGTGCACTTAAGCACTTTCTCTTGATTTAAAATAAAATGTATTAAACAAGATTTAAAAAAAAACCTCAAAGTAGTTCCCAATTCAATAATGCAGATGGAAATCCATCTCTTAGATAAATTACATTTATTTATAATATATCTACAGACAGGCAATGAACCCCTACAATGTATATTAACTAACTACTAGACCTATACCTTCCGTTATCCTGATACTAGAGATTGTAACTTGATTTTCTTCTTTCACCTGTTATATCTGTAACGAGAGATAAACCATGATGGGAGTACACTCTTAATCAAAATATTATCTTATAATCTATTAAATTATCCAACTCACAACCCAAATGTCAGTGACTCAACTGACACTTAGCCAAACATGATTCTTGACTAGTTTTAAATCATAGATCAGCATATATTTGATGACCCAAGTTAGTGTCCTTGTTAACACCTATGTCTACAACACCTGAAAACTTTTGTTAGCATGAGGTTCGAGGTTTGCTTGGCATGATGTAAGTTTATTACAATGAGGTGGGTGAAATATTATCACTCCCCTAACTCATAAAATATTTCTATCCACCAATTTTATAATCTTGTATATACCTAATATAATATAGAATCTACAGTTTGATTTTCTCTCGCACTTTCCTTCTTGTGCAATTGTTCTCATTGCTCTTTCAATTCATGCACATATCAATAAGGTTTATTTTCTTGTTTCTATGGTAGTATGAGTTTTGTTGTGGGTTGAGGTATTATTTTGGTTTCTTCTGATAAAGTGTATTCATATTTATTCAGTTTAACTGTATTGCGTTCAATTCTTTTAATGAGTGGGTATTGGCTACAGGATCTGCAAACAAAACAACGAAACTTTTTGATATGTGCAAGATAACCAATGCTTTGCATTCCTTTTCTTGTCACAAGTATGTGATGTGTTGAAAATAGCAACAAGAAATGCTAAAAATAGCACTACTATAAATAGCAGTTTGGGTACCAGTGTTGGACATAGCAACAAGGAATGAAAAATGGAAGTGATAAAAATAGCATTGCTATAAATAGAATTTTGAGATGGATTCCAATTTTAGTTAGTCCCTGAACTAAAATTGAGAAGTAAAATTCGAATTTGATCTTAGAAACTATTTGTAAAATAATTAATTAATTCATCTTGAGTTAATTAGTTGTAGAAAATCAAACATGAAGTCTATGTGGGGACATGCAACAATTTCTCCATTGATTGATGAATTTATCCATTAGTTAAAGAGATAAGGATGAGTTGTAATATTGAGTTGTAATTAGTTAGCTCAGTTAACTAAGTTAAGTCCAGTTAGATTAGTTCCAACAGTTTTTGGAATTAATTGTGAGTTCAGTTAGTTAATGCTTGCATGCATGTAACTACTGCTCTCTAGATAACTAAATATTCTCTCATAAATAACTCATGCATGTCAGTTCAGTCAAAGACCCAGTTGAGATCAGAGGAAGGGACAATGTACTATCAGTTGGAGGATTTTTCCTATATATGAAACTCATCCATGCAAAAGGAATTATCTCCTTCAGGTTTGTGTAGTTATTTCTGAGCCAAGTGAGCAGTGTGAGGTGGGAATTCACACAAGTGGAAGCACTGGACCACAGGAAAAACTGCGTAAGGAAATAGGAGGCTTGGAGGGCAGAGGAGAAGGTTGTGAGAGCCTTTAACTGTCTATGAGCAGTATTGTTTGATTGCGGAGAGAGCGGGATATCTTGAGAGCTGATTCTTTTTGTAACTTGAACATACTTCCACTTGTATGATAATACAGAGATTGGGGTTTTAGGCTAAGGCTTTCCCTGGGTTATTTCTTATGTGTTATGTGTGATTGATTTCTCATTCTCAATTATATGTGTTATCTTGATCTCGTTCAATTCGATTAAGCTTCCACAAAGTGTTTTAGGAGTAGATCTTGTATTTTGCTTTAGTCTATTCCATAATCTATTGATCTACAGTGGGAATTTCTACATGGTATCGGGGCAAAGGTGATCAAAGCGAAGAACAATATACAAAGAAGGGAGAAGTTTCAAGTTTCAAGTTCCTGAATATAGTAATCGAGTTCTTATCACATCTCAATTACACCAATGGTGTTTAGCGGTTTAAGACTCGAGTATGCCCTTGATAGCAGCTCGAATTATATAGCCTGGAAGGATCGCAAGGAAGCAATATTAGAGGATAACAGTCTAAAGGACTTCATTGATCAAGAAGTCCCCAAGATGGCAGTGGCTAATGCTACAGAATTAGCGGAATGGAAGAAATGTGTGGCTAGAGCAAGGAGAATCCTTCTGGAAGGAGTTTGAGACCACATAGTCTCGAGTATCCATGGGAAGGAGACACCGTTTTCGATGTGGAAAACATTGAAAGATCTATATCAGAACAACAGCGATCAAAGGAAGTTGGCACTGAAAGACAAGCTTCGGAAAATCAAGTGTGAAAAGGGCGACACAATCTCTACATATCTGAGCAAGCTCACCACCTGCAAGGATGAGCTTGGAAGTGTAGGGATCACGACCGCTGATGATGACATGGTGAGTCTTGCACTCCTCGGTCTTCCTAAGAGCTGGCATAGCTACCAAGACTTGGTAAATGGAAGAGATAAATTGCCATATTGGGAACGACTTTGTTCAGATTTGATGCAGGAGGAGATACATAGAAGCACCAAAGATGGAACTTCTTCATCCAAGGAGGATGAAGAAAATTGTGCCTTAGCGAGTAAGGAAAAGAAAGGGAAGGTGTTATAGACATTTTTGGGCACTACAACCCCAAGCATGAAATGTCCATAAACCAAGGGCTCCTAAGTCCCTAAAAGTGTTGTTCTAACCCCTAAAGGAACAAGGTCAACAGATTACAGCTTCTCCCAGAAGTTCTCCATGAAAAACTGCTCAGAATTGGTCAAAACAGGATCATTTCAGCTGCTCCACTGGCCAAGTGCGTTGCATCTCACCTAAATACACTGTGTGGGTGCGTTGCATTTCAAAAATCCCTTCTATGGGGTGCGATGGGCGAGAAATGACAAATGGCAGTGTCATTCCGCGAGGTGGAGAGACAATGGAAGCTTCCAGAAACTTCTCCTCTGACACTTGCCTCATTGAATTTGACCAAGGATGAGTAAGAGATCATCAATCTCCAAGTGGAAGCAAGAACTATCAGAGAGAAGGCACTAATCAAATCACAAAGCTGACTCATCCCCCTTACAGATATCTATATATGGATCCCTCATCCTAGAGATCCAGAGGCTGGAATTTTGCATATTGTAAGGAATTGTTGTTGGTTTCTTGAGACAAAACATCAGATTGTTGGATGATCTAAGCTTTGTTTGAGGTGAAGAGGGGCTTCTTAGCTAGGAGGTTGATGCTGGGTCAGAACAACTGGTTGTAACTCTTCCCGGCTCTTTCTTGTTTATCAATAAAAGCTATTCAAGTTTTCCTCCATGCTCTTGTATCATTGATGTTTGCTGCATTTGTATGGTCAATTTACATCTAATCCTAGATTGTTTATGATTATAGATCCATGTCTTTGTATAGTGCTATGCTATTGTGATCTTACAGGTACTTTGTGAAGCTGGGCGAGCAAGGGAGCAGGTAGCTAAAGACTATCAAAGAAGAGAGGAATCAAATCAGGAGATTAGCACAAGACAGAGGTTGGTCTTTCTATTCCTCTCTATCTATAATTCATAAAGGAAAAATGAAAGTAGCTTTTCTCTGTTTGTTTCTAAGGCAGCTGTCACACCTTAGTGGGATAGAGCAGTTCTATATAGACACTTTTCCTTGTAACAAAATGGCGACTCTGCTGAGGAAGAATTAGTTTGTTTGTTTATCATTCTTTGTTGTCCGTTTCATAAACGTACAGGTAGCATTCGAACTACATTTGCCATAGCAAATGCAAAGTAGATAACTGCTACTTCAATCCATCTACTTTATCTATTTATGATTTAAACAACTGATTCACAAACTATCTGATTTCCCTTGTGATAGCTCTTAGATCCTCCTTAGATCTACCCCTGATTGTTGCATTACTGATTACTTTTGCTCGGCCAAAACCCAAGAACTGAACTGCAAACTGTGACCTGGAACCCAAATAGAATCTTGTTTCTGGCCCAGCACAGGTACTGTTCAGAGAATCTGAACTTCAGCACACTTCCCGAGTGGACAAGCTGCGCTGCATTTCAAATTCTCTGTGTTACAGGTGCGCTGATCAGACTAGGCTCTGTGCAGTTTTGGTTTCTGTGATTCATTCTTTCCAGTTCTATTCCTGAATTTTGCTGCCTGTGATCAGTATATGTCTGTTTGAACCCCCTTTTCCTTGCTGTTATTTCGCCTCCTTTGTACAAAATAACTGTAAATGTTTTTGTGTGTTTGTTGAGTCATTTTCAGTTCTCCTTTGCAAAAGTAGCATAATCGTACTGTTGTCCTTTGATTTGAAACTGTCGCAAGTGTCAGTTTCAATCATAGGAAAGAGTTTGATTACTGTTGATGGTCGATTATCCTGTTACTATTGTTCTTGGTCTGAATTTGTAATTTTCTAGTGTCAAGAACAAGTATTCATTTCAAAATCGTAAAGTGTTGTGATTGTCTCCATTTTTTATTTCAAAAGGAAACTTGTTGATATTTGTCGCTTGAAAAGAAATTCAGATTTGTGCATCAAATTTTTTTTTAGCATTCATATACTAAGAAAGTCGAAAACAAATACATGCATGTGCATTTGCATATAGACAGTCTGATTAGCTTGATTGAGGAAAGTGCATTTAGAGTGTGCTCTTTGCTCTTTGTGAAAAGATTCTATCTTTCTTTCCTTAGTAGCTAGGATTTTCATTGCACAAAGAAGATAAAAAGTTTGTTTATCATCTTAGATTTCATTTTAGGAATTACATCTACATCTCGCGGTGAACCTGAAAGGCAAACTTCATAAACAAGATCAACTTAAAATAAATTCAATGAATCTAACAACGCTTTGGAACTTAACGCACAACATTTAGAAGTCTAAGCTAGAGACGTATTTCGGCGTCGTAAAGCCTGGTAACTGTTGTTCTCACTGATGGTTGGGTGATTCCTCCACTTTGAGACGATAATTGCCAGTACGGACTTGTGCTCCCACGTACTGTCGAGTATATTTTGGGAGACCCCAATAGGCTTAATCCTTTATCCATAGGAAGCTGTTTCTGCCGCCCTATCGATCACAATGCGCTGAACACAGCATTCGGGAAGATTGACTGCCGTACCGTAAAAAGTATTCTGCAGTTTTTCGATTGGTTTGGTAATCCCTCTACCTAGATTTCCAGAGCAGTCCCTTTCGTTCCTTTTCAGACTCGCTAATAGAAAAGGTCCATCTGAGCACTTGTCACTTCAGGCTCATTAAAAATCGAAGGCGACTAGAGTCATCTTTTGTTTTTTCTCGACTCTTAAAAACTTAAAAACAAGTTGTGTCAAAGCATCTAAAATTTATTTTAAACGAAATATTCATTACCCTTTCCTACGTTGATCTTGGGTTGAGAAACTGGAATCCACCAACCAAGGAATTCCCCTTAGGGGAAATCCTAGTCCTTTCTCCTCTTGGGGAGATGTTGATGCACCCCATATGGCCACATTATCTCTTCCAGGACTGACAATCGGCTTGCCTGTATGGCTCTTCTCAACCTCTGTCGTTCAGAACACCGCAATTCCTGAACAATCAAATCAGCAACTAGACGAGTCCAGAGTTACCCACCAACATTCTACTTCCTCTAATTCTTCCTCTCCTCCTTCCTCTTCACTTGATGGGGCTGGTAAAGCCAAAAGTCAAGTACCCGAGAAGAAGAAGGAGAAGAAGAAGAAAGAGAAGAAGAAGAAGGAGCCAAAAGCGAATGGGGGCAAACGAGCGTCGTCTAGTGAAAATCCACACACTGCACCAACCAGGCCTAAATCGCCATGTGTCATTTGCAAAGGAGACCACTATCACAGAGATTGTCCTTGCATCCCTCGGATCTTAAGGGACTGGTCTCCTCATTTGCACAACCCGGTGTCATCAACCTCTGATGATCATGTTGAAAACACACCGTCAACTAGTGAAAGTGAAGCCCCAGGACAAAAAGGAAAATATAGATTTCCTTGTAAACTGTGCGAAGGCGATCATGCCGTCCACTGTTGTCCCTTCTTAGACGAGGCTAAAAGAGTTTTGGACGATCGTCTGGTTTCACCGTTACGACTTCCTCCTGGATATAAAAAACTCTTGCCGAGTCCGTCACTAGTTGAAAATCCGGCTGGCCCGCTCAGGTGGTCGGCTGAAGCATCTATCATTGAAGACAAACCATCTGAACCCATACCAGACGAAAGTCAAAAGGTCGAGGCGGTAGTTGACCCAGTCTTGCCTTCAGAGGTTCCATCTTCAGATGATACAATCACCGAAGAGAACAAGGATGACACCGTCCAAATTCTTTTCATAAGCACAGACTCCAATGAACATGGGGGAAATTTACCCGTTCCTTTACCACAGGAAGGAAGTTCGTCAGAGTCATACCCGGCCGTCTATTCGGTCCCACCTCCAAGCAACTTAGTTGTCTCCTTCGACTGGAATCAACTAGGCAGACCCCGCTTACCAGCTAGTGTACCATTCTGAATCATTGTTCAAATATATAGAATGGTTATGGCTGGTACCATCATAGATGAAGGGGCTTCTGTGAGTATCCTTTCCTCGACTGCTTGGAAAGCGCTTGGTTCGCCATCGCTTTTGCCTGAGATGAGAAATCTAACAGGCTTTGACAAAGGAACCAGTCGACCGTTAGGGATCCTTCCCAATGTGGCCATAAAATTGAGAGGGAAAACCGTTCACATGAACGTAATGGTAGTTCAAGGACCCCTGGATTATAATTTACTCCTTGGACGAGACTATATTTATTGCATGAGAGCCATTGTCTCATCACTCTTTAGAGTGATGTGTTTTCCGCACAAAGGAAGAGTGGTCAAGCTCGTAGACCAACTTTCATTTCCCGGATCAGGCATAGCAAATAGTAATATACCATCCCTGAATGGTCTTTTCAGCAAGAAATGTCTCAATCTCTAGTCCACCCACCTGATGAGCGTGAGTGATTCGAGGGACATGACTGAAACCCAGGGGGCATGCACACTGGTCTGCTTCGGCAGGAAAACTTCAGGTATAGGGTAGGTTTCCACGAGATAATATGACTAGTCTGTACTCCCATCCGTGATTGGAAGAGGGGGTTATTCTAGAACAAGATTCTCTTGTCAAAGTTACGTGAGTGGAGGAGCCTCCTTCACTCACCTTTGTCTATTTCGGTAAGCATTGCCGAAGAAGTGTTTTGTTTGCGTTGTGAATAAAACAATCTTTGGGTAACCTGTAAGAGGTAGGCCTCTCCCGGTAAAACAAATGTTTTAATGGAAAAAAGAAGGGGTAACCTTGAAATTCTGTTTTATACCTGGGGGCATGCAAGCCTTTTGGCGTGCAAGCAAAGAGCGACTATTTATTTTTTAAATTTGTAGGTCCTCTAACCCTTTAAACTCGTAGGATTGGTCGTTTCCTAACTTGCATAAAGAAAGGATGTGGGGCAAAACTCTAAAAATTGCCATTTTTATGAGACATTCTTATCACACAACTGGATTAATCGAGCATTTTTAGCACATAGTTCATGCTCGTTAAAAAATAAACATAAGACATGAGCAAATGTTTCCCCCCGCGTTTAAGCTCATTAAAAAATGAACTATTCACCGGGCAAAAACCATGGTGAATGTAGTACTTCAGCCATTAAAGCCTTGGTCGTGTTTGCATCGTCACCTCCACTTTTGCATTGGCCGATCATTCACCTCCATTTGATTGTTTACCCATTTTGAGGAACAGCTGCGAAGAGTGATTTCACTAGACATCCTTGTAACACTGCCGTGATTGGAAAATTCCAAACCTTACCTGGAATCAGTTGCTATCCATTTTATCACTCGTTCCTCAAAGGACGAGTCTCCTTTAAGCTCTTTTCAACTGACTCGTAAAATATGAAAAGATTGCCGAGCCATTGGCCTCTCCAGCTCGTTAAAGGGACCGGAAGTGCTATCTCTCCTTTAGATTTTAATCTTTTTGGACCTGAGAGATTATTACACAAAAAGATCGAGCGCTTGTTTTGTTTGGCTCGTTAAAAGTATCGAAAATTCATCCCTTCTGTATTGTTTTATACTTTTTCGGACTTAAGGGATTAGATGACGAAAAAGGAATTTTGGAGTTACCTTTACGTTCCTTTTCAGACTCTCTAAAATTGAAAAGGACCGAGTTATCTTTGTCGTTAAACTCGTTAAAAGTGTAATAGCGACAAACTTGTCTATAGATGAGAACGAGTTTCACTATCGCTAGGCTCGTTAAAGCATAGCGATGGGTTTGCCCGAAGGGCAAATTATAGAACAAGCATATGTTATCCTCCTCAAGCTTGACAAAAATAAAGAGGTACTGGTTAGCAATGACTGGGGAAAATTGGGAAGAAAACTTGAAGAAATTTTGTTGGTAGCAATTCGCTCTTGAACATGACACTTCCACTCCGCGTCCGAGTCAGGTTGGGTTGTTTCATTCACCGGTCACATCACCATGGTCCCACCATACCATCCACATTTGGGGTTAATGCTACCAAACCATCACATCAGTGTCACCGATATGTTCAAGAGAAGTCATTCAGAGAGTTCACCTGTGTCTCACCCACTACCATACATTTATACTCCATTCTTTCGTGACCGCCACCCTGAACCTTATATCACCAGATTGTTTTCACCTCCATTAAAATCATTTCCTCCGTTCCGTGTCATTGATGTGGGATTCATTAAGGCCCTCCTGTGACGGATCGCTTCTTGTCGACATCATCTCATTATCCAAGAAGTTGATCTAGGAACACCCCATTCAGTACTTTGAAGCTTGCATGCCCCAATGGCAAGTTTCTCACTTCCGGCGACAGGTTTACATCAATTGCCTTCGACCGAAATATTTTACGTGGTGTTCGATGCCAAGTCCTTTATTCACGCCACGTGAATTGTACTGCAGTACCTTGAGGGTCATTATCATTATCGGTGATTCCTCTCGCGCCTGTTAACAGCGTATATCATTGGCTGGTAATCAGGCGATGTCTTTCCATGTTCGACTCCATAGCATCCTTCACATGGATCGACTTGTACTTCGAGTAAAGATCGAATGAGATTGAAGACCCCGGATCTAGTTTCATCCATCTGGGCTGCGATATATATTCAGGGAGATAAAGACATCAAATTTACATCATTGCTACACAGATAATCATCCAATCAAAAGGATGATGGCTCTATCAGAATCATCAGTCTACACTCAGACAATTGTCTATCCTATGTACATGAAAATGAATTTATAGAGCTGAGCATGGGAATGCTCGCCTCAGCTAGATCATGAAAATATTATGAAGATAATGTATTGTATTGTATCTTATTACAAGTCTCCTCCCAGCTTGAAAGAACTTCGGATCCTCATAATAAAGCATTTCACCCGACATCAAAAGATTAACGACCTCATGCTTTAGGGGGCAACTGTTATAGACATTTTTGGGCACTACAACCCCAAGCATGAAATGTCCATAAACCAAGGGCTCCTAAGTCCCTAAAAGTGTTGTTCTAACCCCTAAAGGAACAAGGTCAACAGATTACAGCTTCTCCCAGAAGTTCTCCATGAAAAACTGCTCAGAATTGGTCAAAACAGGATCATTTCAGCTGCTCCACTGGCCAAGTGCATTGCATCTCACCTAAATACACTATGTGGGTGTGTTTCATTTCAAAAATCCCTTTTATGGGGTGCGATGGGCGAGAAATGACAAATGGCAGTGTCATTCCGCGAGGTGGAGAGACAATGGAAGCTTCCAGAAACTTCTCCTGTGACACTTGCCTCACTGAATTCGACCAAGGATGAGTAAGAGATCATCAATATCCAAGTGGAAGCAAGAACTATCAGAGAGAAGACACTAATCAAATCACAAAGCTGACTCATCCCCCTTATAGATATCTATATATGGATCCCTCATCCTAGAGATCCAGAGGCTGGAATTTTGCATATTGTAAGGAATTGTTGTTGGTTTCTTGAGACAAAACATCAGATTGTTGGGTGATCTAAGCTTTGTTTGAGGTGAAGAGGGGCTTCTTAGCTGGGAGGTTGATGCTGGGTCAAAACAACTGGTTGTAACTCTTCCCGGCTCTTTCTTGTTTATCAATAAAAGCTATTCAAGTTTTCCTCCATGCTCTTATATCATTGATGTTTGCTGCATTTGTATGGTCAATTTACATCTAATCCTAGATTGTTTATGATTATAGATCCATGTCTTTGTATAGTGCTATGCTACTGTGATCTTACAGGTACTTTGTGAAGCTGGGCGAGCAAGGGAGCAGGTAGCTAAAGACTATCAAAGAAGAGAGGAATCAAATCAGGAGATTAGCGCAAGACAGAGGTTGGTCTTTCTGTTCCTCTCTATCTATAATTCATAAAGGAAAAATGAAAGTAGCTTTTCTCTGTTTGTTTCTAAGGCAGTTGTCACACCTTAGTGGGATAGAGCAGTTCTATATAGACACTTTTCCCTGTAACAGAAGGAGAAGGATTCTCATCCCAAATCCAGTTCTTCCCATGGTGGGAAGAAGTTTGACAAATCAAGAGTACGATGCTTTCATTGCCATGAGGTGGGCCATTTTGCTACAAATTGTCCATTGAATAAATCCAAGAAGGGATCCTTGGAAGGATCATAAGATGAGGCACTGGCCTCACAATTCGAGTTGGATTTCACACTCTTTGCATGCATGATTTCATCCATGGTAGGATGTGGTTGGTTTCTTGACAGTGGAGCTTCTTTCCACAGCGACAAGAGTTTGTTCAGTACCCTGGAGGAGAAATATCTCTAGATACTCATAGTGATGGGTAATGATGAAAAGTATAGTGTCTCAGGTGTAGGCATGGTTGTTTTTCATAGGGAGCATGGAGCTCACATTACCCTGACCGATGTCAAGTATGTACCAGGATTGAGGAAAAATTTGGTGTCGATCGCAATGCTGGAAGACAAAGGCTATGATGTAGTCTTCAGTAAGGGAAAGGTTTTCCTTCGACACATCACCACTAGACAGGTAAAGCAGATCGGTTCACGAGTCAAGAACCTGTATGCTCTTAAGGTTCAGATGCATGCAAAGCCTTAAGGAGCAAGGCAATTGATGGAGACTTAGTGATCGAGAGGGAGAGTACAGTACCTCTCAACATGCAGCGTGAGAAGAAGTCTCAGAAAATTGTGGAGGAGCCACAATTGGTGAAGCAGCTTCAGGAGGTTGTGGAGCAGCCACAACTAGAGAAGCCGAGAGGAGATTGAGTAGAGACATCTACTCATGCAGATACCTCTAGTAGGGGGAAGTTTCGAGCCAAGTGGGCAGAGGTATCACATGCATCCATACCTCCAGGTCGGAGGTGGGGCGATGTGGAGTGACAGTCCCAAGAAGGCTGGAATAGGGGCAGGATCATTGAGGTACCCAACCTCTTTGATTAGACCTTGCTACGGGAGCCCCGATGAAGAGTAGAAGGACTGGCTAAGTGGGTAAATACAGATGTGGATGGAGTGACAGAGAGAGCTACAGTGCAGGAATCCCAAGACAATGTAGAGCTAGCAGGCTACAACAATGCCTGAGGCACAGGAGTGTTTCACCAATGCAGGATGGCACAGAGAGGTGTGCAAGATGCATCGAGTGTTGCAGCAGCTCAAAGGTCACAAAGGGAGCAGTTGTCAGCGGCAAAGGGAGCTTCAACATCAGAGGGTGTTTCTAGCCCAACAGGGAGGCCAGTTGGGAGATTTTTTTGTTTCTAGAGTTGCTGGAGCAACAACACTAGGGAGAAGTGTTGCATGCAAAACATTCAAAAGGTTTGGGATCAGGTTCGAGTTGAATGCCTTTCTTATTGGGATGGAGTGTTGAAAATAGAAACAAGAAATGCTAAAAATTGAACTACTATAAATAGCAGTTCGGGTACTAGTGTTGGACATAGCAACAAGGAATGAAAAGTGGAAGTGTTAAAAATAGCATTGTTATAAATAGCATTTCAAGATGGATTCCAATTTTAGTTAGTCCCTGAACTAAAATTGAGAAGTAAAATTCGAATTTGATCTTAGCATTTGTTTGTAAAATAATTAATTAATTCATCTTGAGTTAATTAGTTGTAGGAAATCAAACATGAAGTCTATGTGGGGACATGCAACAGTTTCTCCATTGATTGAGGAATTTATCCATTAGTTAAAGAGATAAGGATGAGTTGTAATATTGAGTTGTAATTAGTTAGCTCAGTTAAATAAGTTAAGTCCAGTTAGATTAGTTCCAATAGTTTGTGGAATTAATTGTGAGTTCAGTTAGTTAATGCTTGCATGCATGTAACTGCTGCTCTCCAAATAACTGAATATTCTCTCATAAATAACTCATGCATGTCATTTCAGTCAAAGACCTGGTTGAGATCAGAGGAAAGGACAGTGTACTATCAGTTGGAGGATTTTTCCTATATATGAAACTCATCCATGCAGAAGGAATTATCTCCTTCAGGTTTGTGCAGTTATTTCTTATCCAAGTAAGCAGTGTGAGGTGGGAATTCACACAAGTGGAAGCACTAGACCCCAGGAAAAACTGCGCAAGGAAATAGGAGGCTTGGAGGGTAGAGGAGAAGGTTGTGAGAGCCTTTAACTATCTATGAGCAGTATTGTTTGATTGCGAAGAGAGCAGGATAGCTTGAGAGCTGATTCTTTTTGTAACTTGAACATATTTCCACTTGTATGATAATACAAAGATTTGGGTTTTATGCTGAGGCTTTCCCCGAGTTATTTCTTCTGTGTTATGTGTGATTGATTTCTCATTCTCAGTTATATGTGTTCTATTGATCTTGCTCAATTCAATTAAGCTTCCGCAAAGTGTTGTAGAAGTATATCTTGTATTTTGCTTTAGTCTATTGCATAATTTGTTGATCTACAATGGGAATTTCTACATGACGTTTGGTTCTAATTCAATTTCTTCTTTATGGAAGTATAATCCTAAATTTCCATGATGTCTATGGAAACTTGAAGTGTTATATCTCTTTATGTGGAGGTACTTCAACATTGGAATGCAAATAGATTTCTTAAAATAGAATATAAGGAACTAAATATCCATTTATTCTTCTTAAAATGCATTGTAAAGAAGAGACTTTTCCTCTTAGTATTTTTACCATTTTATTTTGTAGAACACATGGTAGAGAATGATGCACTACTCCTTTTCTCATTATCTTTGGAATTTACACTGATTGATTGAGTATTTTGTGTAGCTTCATTGTTGTTTGTTTTATGTGTATAACTTCATTTCTATTTTGTGTAGTTGCTAATATAAATTAAACTTCATTATACCAAAGAAATTAAGCTTCATTGTTTGTTTTATACCAATAGCTTCATTTTTTTTTTATATGAATAGTTAGTTTTGTGTAGCTTCATTGTTGTAAAATGTTGATCATAAGAGAGTATTAATTCCTATGGTTTATGGCAAATATTGATGAGCATTAAGATCTGGAGATATTGGGGTTGTCTTTGTTTTTGAAACAAATATTTTTTAGGATGTAAATGAATATGAAAAAAGAAATTCAAGTGGGTACATTTGGTTAGATACAATGGAAGGGGGTATAAATGACATAGTTTTAGAAACAATTCCAAAATGACATTTGTTTGTCATATATGACATTTTTGGTAGGTATGTAGAGATAACATGCGAAAATGATACTATAGAGTACAACTAGTTAATGATGGACTTATTTTTATTTTTTGGATTCACAAAGGAGAGGCAAGGCCAAGATGCAACCAATAAATCATTTTTTAGTAGGAGGTTTACTTCCTCATGGCGTATTGGGGCATGTTACCCACCCACATGTATGGGTAAACATACGAGAATTTTTTTTCTTCTATGATGCAATTTTCTAGTTAGTTGTCATACAATATTTATTATATGTTGTCTTTTTCTTTCCATTTATTTTCACAAGATATATACAACTTGATCTTTTTAGATTGTAACTTAGTTGACATTATTGTTATTAAGTTCTCTACGTGTTCTTTCTCTATGGTGACACTTTATTTGCTTCATTTATACAGGTCTTCTAGCCACATAGTGGCCACTATTGCCCAACTAAAGAAAACTTGTTCGATTTTCTTGCTTTTCTAGGGAAAAATGGCATTGACATAGTTGATGTTGAGGTATATGTCGTATAAATCCTTTATATTCTACTTTATTTTATATTTCAGTGTTCATCGTATTTCATGTCTTATACTCTACATTATATTTTCTTTCATTTCAGAAGAGGAACTCAGTATTGATGGTCAAAATCAAGAATTGAAGAAAGAGGAGAACAATAACACTGGAGCAACAAATGCAGAGAGAGAGAGAGAGAGAAGAGAATTGGTCTACTGATACTCTTAAAGAAAATATCTCGCATGAGACACACACATAGAGATTGATGATCAAGTGTTCAGAGTTGGTGAATTCACCTACAATGCCTGGCAACACAATGATAATGTTTTGAAGTGATGAAACAACATTTCGTGTAAATTTTAGTCCAACCAATATTAAGTTGGAAACTTGTATTGTAATACTTGACATTTCATATAATATAATTTGTGGTTGGAGTTATTTATAATTTCACTTGATATTATTTAGTATTGTAATTATCATATGTAACTTTGTTTTCATATTAGATGAGCATGCACATTATATGCCATTTTTTTAATTTAGTCGCAAACTCATACTAATTAATTTATGTTGATTAATAATGAACACATAAAATCAATCTAAAACTACTAAATTAATAGTTTATATTGATTAATGATGAACACAAATAAAATGAATATACGACTAAATTAGTTGTTTATTATGATTATGAATGAAAGTAAAATGAATATAAACTACTAAATTAGTAATGAATACGAAACTACCAAAAAAAATGACTACTACAAATGACAACTAAAATTTGCATATATACGACTATTAATAGTTAATTTATAGTATCTTATAACACGAGCAAAATTTAATCATATTTCTTTGGTCATTAATTGGTTTCAAACGATGACTAAAATTTTCATATATATGACTATTAGTAGCTAATTTACAGTATATCATAACATGACCAACATTTTGGTCATTAATTAGTTTTCTCAAGTGATCATATAGTAATATATTTTGTTGTATATTTGGTCATTAATTGTGGTAATTAGTGACTAAATCAATAACTAAATTAATGACTAAATATACTACTAGGCAATAAAATTGAGGCAACTAATTAATGACTAAGCTAGAAACAATTAAAAGTTGGTCACGTTATAAGATATTGTAAATTGGCTACTATAGGTCACCAATTGAAAAATGGTAATTTATATGCAAAATTTAGTCATTTTATTAGTAACTAATTAGCCATTTTGTACAAATGTTTCTTCTTTTGAACAATTCATATTGTTATGGGTTCACAATATTGTTCATTTTTTATTGTCTTGTCTATTCCTATCGAAAATTCAAAACTATAAAATAAAATATGCATTACCTTAAACCCTTATACACCTTGAGGATGCAAGAATGAGTAAAATAAAAAGCATACCCATGGCTTTCATAATGAGTAAAATCATAAGAATACTTAGTACTTTCATTCATATGATTAGAATCTTGTGTATTCTTGCTCAACTTTAGGGGTTCATATTGGTTTTATAAACCCTAAATATTTTATGCTCTTCTTCCTTATACATCGATTGAATGTAAGGAAGAGGCATGCTCAATAAAGTTTGTTGAAATCAATGTTATCATGTAAAAAAAACAAGTGCTTACTCGACTATGGAGTGCACCAAGAACAAATAATTAAAAGTGGACAACTATTTTCTAGAGTCGTCTTACTTCTATATTCTATGGGAGGAAGAGACATATTTTGCACTCCATGGAGTTCATAATTTCCGAAACTTTTTAGCTGAAAGTAACTTTTCTTGAGTGGTCATTGTTTTCAGATTTGGATTGAAATTTCCTCAACATGTGTATTTTTTTCAATGTTTTGGACTTGTAAGTTAGTCTAGTTTAATGGCATGAGTACAATAGTACTAGGCCAATCAAATTCATATCTACTCCACAACCTTCTTATTTTTTAATACAATTATTTTCTTCGACCTGATGTTTGGATGACATTTTAACATTTTCAATAACCTTCTCAATATTTATAGGAATGTTAGTGCCAGTTTTTACTATACAACCCAAACACACCACTACCTAATGTTCATTTTCATTCGATTACATAAAGGTTTTGCACAACAGTTGCATTGCCAGACTTATGAAGGAGAACAAATCTATGAGACACTTTCTATATGGGTTGCAACAGAGAGACCACTTAGTTGTATCACTTCGAGAAGGAGTCAAGGTAGTGTATATATATGTGCTTCTTTGTTATTTCTCTGATGTTTTTGATTTATTCTAGAGTTTAAAAACAAAGTTAACTAATTAATATATATACACTCTAAGTTTTTTTTTTTATTTTCTCTAAAATATATTACACATGGATATTAGATTAATTTTTGTATGGATGTTAGTTAATTATTGTGTTCAGGGTTAGTAGTCTGGAAAATCATGTTCTTTCATATTGAAATATGGTTATATGAACTCTTTAGAATTAGGATAAGTATTGCATAAACCTTTTCTGTATAGTTAGGATACCATCTTTTAAGGCTAGCAACAATTTGAAGTCAATCATTGGTTTTGTATATTTTAAAATGAGTTAGTAAAAGTGGGATAAACCTGGTTTTCCTAGTGGAACGTGGCTAAGGTGGAGCTAAACCAATTGCAGACTATATCAACGGTTTCTTGTCATAAGTAATATCTACATTAGGAGATGAAATTTTTGTTATATACTTCATTCTTTTGAACAAGTCATATTGTTATGGGTTCACAATACTATTCAATTGTTATTATCTCGTCTATTCCTATGGGAAATTCAAATCTGTAAAATAAAATATGCATTACCATAAATCCTTATACACCTTGAGGTTGAAAGAATGAGTAAAATCACAAGCATACCGATGGCTTTCATAATGAGTAAAATCATAAGAATACTCGGGACTTCCATTCATTTGATTAGAATCTTGTCTATGCTCACTCAACTTTGTGGATGCATATTGCTATTATAAACCCTAAATCTTTGATGTTCTTCTTCCTTGTACATCGATTGAATGTAAGGAAGAGGCATGCTCAATAAATTCTGTTGAAATCAATTATATCATGTAAAAATACAAGCTCTTACTCGACTATTGAGTGCGCCAAGAAGACATAATTAATAGTGGACAACTATTTTTTGGAGTCGTCTTACTCCTAAATTATTTGGGAGGAAGAGACATCTTTTGCACTCCATGGAGTTCATAATTTTTGCAAAATTTTATCTGAAGGTAACTTTCCTTGAGTGGTCATTATTTTCATATTTAGATTGAAAGTTCCTCAACACATGTATTTTTTTCAATGTTTTGGAATTGTAAGTTATTATAGATTAATGGCATGGGCACAAGAGTACTAGAAACATAAGCCTTCGGCCAATCAAATTATTTTCAATTTTCAATGAAATTCTTTTGTGAGAAAATTAAACTAGTTAGATATGATATGGAGTCCCACCAGAGTGAGTTTGTCATGATTTTATTCAATATACATGCTAGTTTTGCTATATATATATATATATATATATTTAACCCCCTACCAATACAAACCCAATACACTTTCCCAATTTAAAAAGCCCCCACTTTCACTAGATATTGCAGGTATCCATTTTTTCATTAACATTTTTTACACCCCTTTATGTTTTTTCATTAACTTTGAGCTCCATTTTTTATACCTGCCAATATAAAAAACCTTTACTCCCTATTTTATGCTCAATATATTATGTCATTTTTTCCTCAATATATATCCCCCAATATGAATACACATGGTATGGTATTTCTCCCCAAGTGAAGCCCCTATGTAGTTGTGTAACGATAGGTAGTTTTTGTAAAGATGCCTTTGTATTAAAATCTTGTTTCTTGATAGGTTTATTGTATTTTCAAAGATTCATTGTTGACCTTGTATAATAAAGCATTCCAATCCCTTTCCTCGGGGAGGTTTCCTTGACACACTATCAGGGTTTTACCACATAAAATTATGTGTCTATCTGTATGAATTTAGTTTCTTTTTCTTATGTGAATTTTTCTTTCTTAATTAATTTAAATGCTCAAAATACAAGCGATATCAGAGGTTTGGTGGTTGTGAAATGTCGTGAGGTAAATTTTCTTTATTGTTAATAAAGCAAGAGGTAGGCAAATGAAACCACGAGCGACAAGGTAAATTCAGGTCAGTTAGAAGGTTCCTCTGACTATCAATTGTAGAAGAGGGCATCATATGAGGTAGAACCACATGCTATCAATGGTATTGGGGGGTTGTTGACAACCTCCAAGGGAATCTCATGCGTACATAAAGGTTATTGCTATTTTGTTTAGCCGCCAAGGGAATCTCATGCGTACAAAAAGGCCACTACCATTTTTTCTAATCGCTAGGGAATTCACCATTTTTCCGATTTGGACCCACTACAAAATAAGTCAAAGCCCATGTTTTTTGAGGCAGTGAAAGAAATTTGCAGCAAGTGGAAACCTAAAACATAGGTACAAACAATAGTGCGTCGATTTGGAGAAAGAAATGATACCATTTTTCTTGGGGTCCACGTGGAAGAAAAGCTGCAGTTTTGTTGAGTCTGCACATAGACCTATTGATGGTGCTGGAAACCACCAACATAAGGGGATCTCCCCAATATAAGGTTCCAATTAGACCTTACATTGTTTGGTGTCAGAGTCTCATTTGTAATACAACTCAGATGCCTTTAACTTAAAAGTAAGCCTTGGCTTTAGTTGTCAACAAGAGAGAGAAACACAAATGTCCTTTCGAATAAGAAAGTGTGTGTGCCTTGTGAATATCTGATTGCAGATGTATCTAGGTTCTTTTACTGTGGAGAGAGAATAAAGTGAGCCTATAAGAGAGAAGTAATATTACTACTCCAATGGAGACACATGTGAAAGAGTAATTCTCATCTAACATCAAGCAAAATAGTTCACACACATGTGACAATTATTATCAATATAAAAACACATTCCAACAAGAAGCACCAAAGTCACCGAAATAGTTCAATTACTCCAGTACTGGTGGAAGCAAACATGAACCATAAACATTCAAAGAATAGTATTAGAAACATTCACAATCCATGCGTGAAAATGTACTGGCCTAGAAAGGCTTCAATATTAAGAAAAAGTCCCAAGATACATAAATACAATGAAGACCACTAGCTGCAATAGTGGAACATTAGAGCCACTACTTGCTCCCCAAATGTAATAACTTTGTCTCTCTAATGCCTTGTGGGAGAAGCCAAGGTTAAAAATTCCTTTAAATGAGGAATGAAGATATATTTATAACTTTAGGAATGACCTTTCACATCCTCATGGCTCTTGACTTTCCAACTTCTAATGACCTTTGGACTTCTACAACCTTTGGAATTCCAAATAACTTTTGGAATTACATATGACTTTTGATATTACATGTATTTTGGACTTCCATGATTCTTTAGTTCATACATGACTCTTGGACTTCCACTTATTTGTGTTTACAATTATTACAATAATACATCATAACTTACACATGATCATGTGATAAGACTTGACATGTCACTATCTTTGATGTCTGGGACTAATAGTGACGAATGCCATGGACTTTCTCTGGTGGTGACATGGTTTCCACTTGTGTCATCATTTCTTCAAGAAGCTTCAATCATTGATGTCTATGATGTCTGGGACTAATAGTGACAGATGCCATGGACTTTCTCTGGTGGTGACATGGTTTCCACTTGTGTCATCATTTCTTCAAGCAGCTTCAATCATTGATGTCCTCACCCTCAAAAGGGTCTTTGATGTAATGGAGTGTTTGGGGTGATTTGATCATCAAGGTTCAAGTGTGCTCTTCGTTCTTCATGTAATTTCCTTCATTTTTTCTCTTTTCCCAATCTTCCTCGTGCATGCTTTCCATGATGTTTCTAGAATACCTACATATGCAATCACTTATGCCAAGCAACGATTAACCTGAAAATATCCTATTTTACCATGTTTTATGCATATTTTATGTGCATTCCCTTTTTAGTGCACTTAAGAGGGGAAAAGGGGGCTTCTCGGCACATGGGCGCAGTTTGAATGGCTGAAGGGATGAAGGGGAAAGGATTCATGGCTTCGGTATGTGCTCATGCACTTAACACAAGGTGGAAATCAAATTAGGGTGCATGGGGCAAGTCCAAAGGATGAAGGGGAAGGCTTCAAGATTCCCAAGTGAGTTTTGTACTCAAGGGAGAGAAAGAGGGTGCAGGGTGCACTCCTAAATGTCGAAGGATGAGGCTTCATGCCTTCGAAGAGTGCTCATGGGCTCAAGAAACCAAGGAGGGCACATCCCTTCAGGTTAAAGGAATACTCTCAAGGAGGGCACATTCCTTCTGGTCAAACGAGTGCACTCAGGGAGGGCACATCCCTTCAGGTTGTAAGAGTGCTCTCAAGGAGGGCGCATCCCTTGGGGTCGAAGGAGTGCTCTCAAGGAGGGTGCATCCCTTCAAGGTGAAGAAGTGCACTCAAAGGAAACCGATGAGGGTGCATGGTGCAAGTCTGAAGGCTAAAGGATGAAGCTTCGTGCCTTCAAAGTGTGCTCATGTGCTCAAGAGATCAAAGAGGGCACGTGGCGCAAGTTCAAAGGCTGAAGGATGAAGCTTCATTCCTTCAAAGTGTGCTCATGCACTCAAAGGGTTAAGAGGGTGCATGGAGCATTGTTGAATCCTTAAGGGTGGAGCTTAAGGGCTTTGGGGT
Organism: Pinus tabuliformis; assembly: GCA_031772625.1. Lineage (NCBI taxonomy): Eukaryota > Viridiplantae > Streptophyta > Pinopsida > Pinales > Pinaceae > Pinus > Pinus tabuliformis. Next base: position 916,818,845 of record CM062812.1, read on the forward strand.
GCGCTCATGCACTCAGGGAGGGTGAATCCCTTCGGGTTGATGGAGTTATCCCAAGAAGGTCACATTCCTTTGAGTTTAAGGAGTTCTCCCAAGGAGGGTGCATTCCTTCAGGTCAAAGGAGTGAGGCCAAGGAGGGCGAATTTCTTGAGATTGAAGGATTGCACTCAAAGAAAGGCTTGGTTTTTGAAGGGCGTAGTTCGAAACAAGGAAGGGGAAACATAGATTAATGAGTGCACTTTGTGCTCTTGGAGGGTGCACTACAAACTTCTAAACAATGAAGGACCCCTGATCAATGCTCCAAGTTGTGCTCATGTGCTCTTGGCCTCAATAGGTTTGCTTTGAAACCAAATATTTGTTTAAGTCTCGGATATAGGAAAATGGGAAAATGTGACAAGTTTAAACATAAAACCATGTGTGATTCATGCTGCCTCATCGAGAAACCTTAGACAAGCTTAAAAAATGATAAATATACGTCAAAAAGATACTTTCTAAACATTCCCCTTGTACGACGAGTGAAGTGTGTGTGACTACGACCCAAAAGTGTTGTTTTACAAAAACAAACATGTTATGACCATGAAATGCACCTAAAGATGTTCTAATCAATGCAACGAAACTTGAGACCATTCAAGAACACTTGAAACACATATAATAGCATGAGACAACATTTTATGATCAAGGCGACACATTAGATACGATTATGGTAATAGGCTCCAAAATTCGAATGTAGTGAAATTTTTGGAGGGTGTTGTAGTAGTGACAACACTTGGTGACACAATGGGTGAATTTCAACTTCTTTGTCCAGGAATAGATTTTGGTTAAGGGTCATACTTTCAAGAATAATTGATTGCCTCGATTTCCCCCTTTCGACGTAGTTTTATACATAGAATATCACTTTCCTCTACTTGGTTAAACATAAACAAAAAGATACACCATATCACAATTGTTTCAATCTAAGAAAGGGTAATGTGCATGGTGAGTTTATGATACTCATAGTATGAGTTTTCATCTCTGGTGTTGCTCCGCTACCAGCAGGCTTAGACAGTGCCGCAACAAAGTCACTTCAGAAGCAAAAACGTTGCTTCCCTACCAGCAAGCCTGGTCAGTACCCGGCGAAGTCGCTTGCTCCACCTCCCTACGTAGGAAGCCTTTCCCTTCTTTTACCCTTTATTTATTTATTTAATAGAACTGTGCATCGACACTTATTATTTTCAATGGGCATAAGAGTGATACCAACTTATTGAGAGAAAAGGAGTTTTCCCCTTCAGAAAATTATTTTAAGACCTGTGATATTGGTTTGCTCGCTTTAGATTTTCCCCTTATACCTTCTATACTAGATTGGACAAGTGTTAACACACAAGTAGATTTACACCAAGTCGAGTAGTTTAGATACTAGCATAGGCTTGGATATAATAGGTTCCCTCAAGGTTCTTCTATTGTATGAACCATATTTTCCATCTAGACTTAGCTCAACCCATGGCATTTTCCCAAATAAAGAGGGAGAACAACAAAAAGCCAAGTGTTTTTGTTAAATTGGAAACTAGGGCCAAACTCCATGTGGGTCAGCTTATTTATGGAAGCTGATATTTTTATTGGATCCCTCTCATCAAGAGGTAGAGGATTGATCCAAAGATCATCTGATTCCGATAAGTATTTATGGAGATATGAATTTATTTTGTTTATGTAATTATTATCAAGCCGACCAACTCTTATGTAGGCTCTAGAAGCCCAACCAACGTGTCTATTCATCATCCTCGTTGTGGTATAAATAAATGAGGGTTTGATATCATTTACACACTCATTCTTGATGTGATCTCCTCTCCACGTCTTGGGTTTTTGGAAGGAGAATCACAAAAGGAGTACGCTGGTCCATACGTTGTTTATGAAAACATCTGTTCATCATATACACTGTTCACATTGGATACATTGTGGATGCTATATGCTGGTTTCATGTAGTCATGGGATCATGCTGTACATGTTGATTATACACAGCCCTAGCAATATATACAGATATTCATACGATGGCATGGGTGGAACGTAGTTCATACAATGCACAGTGCCTATACGATGAGAACTTGTACGCTGGAAACCCTACATGCAGTCATGACAATATAAGATACCACGCAGGCCAACCATAGTCAGGTATATAGAAATACTGAAGAGGATTACACACAGTCAATGACAGCGTATATGCATTGAACGCAAAAATATATGCATGAAGCTAGCGGCCACGCAATCATATATATACGCTTCATCACATCATGGAAATACGCAGGCCCTAATACATAGAGGCACAGAATGCATACAATATACACAGCAATAGAGTGGAGCTACTATTCATACATAGTCCTAAATAAGACATACGCTACCTCTATACGCTATATCATGAAGTTATAAATAGAGCTCTAATTGCTGTCAAGAAAAAGATATAATCTCAAATATACACTGTTTGATGAAGGCTCCAGTCACTACTAACAAGGTCTCAAGTATTGTTGTAGGGGACAACATGAAAATAGAAGGATTGTTTAAGATGGGACTGCGTGGAACTATAGCCTAGCTGCTTTGTGTTACACAAAATATTGTCACCATGACTTTTTGCAGTCAGTGTGAGTCTATCACCACTCATACTGTCCTCCTTTGCAAGTCTCAGACCTCAGCTCTTCATGTCAAGCTTTAAAAATGAGAGAAAGTCCTTAAAAAGCTATAAATCTCTGGTTCTGCACTTTCTCTTACCAGTACCTGCTGTCCCGCACCCCTTGGTCATGTTACCAGCGGACCTACCCGCTCTGTCTCTAAAGGAGTGGGTGCGGACCCCTGTGAAAGTTAAAAAGGCACAAGTTTATTCTTAAAAACTCACTTTGGGTTAATTTTGGACGTTTCTAGAAGGAATCTTGATGTGGTTGGTTTGCTCCTAGGTGGTTCATGCGTCCCATAACTAAAGGAGCTAACCCCTTGATAGGAGGAGCTTATCCCTTTGAAGGAGGGCTCTATTCCTTTGAAGGTGGACCTAGTAACTTCCCTCCTCTGCTCTATAAATTGAGGCATTGGGCTGGTTGCTAGATAGGTTAAAAGCTGAACATTTTTTAGGGTAAATGCTGTTGGAATTGAGACTTCCTAGTTAAGCTTAAGAGGAGAGATTATATACCTTTTGGCTTCATTGGGAAGAGAGTGAAACTTGTCAAAGTAGAGGAGATTCTTACTGGACCCTGGGAGGAGCTTGTACATCATCAAGGCACCAAGGTTGTAAAGTTCTTCTTTGATTAAAGTTAATACAATCATATTCATTTTTCTCAATAAATTGTCTTATATGGTTTATTTCATGAATTCCTTGATCATCATGATAAATATGGTTTATTATATTGGTTTTTCAGGTGTTATTTGATATGTGTGCCTGTTTGTGTTTGCAGATTCTTTACAAAGGAGCTCATTTGGATCAACGGAGCATGGCTTCCACAAACTAGCACTGGACCCGAGGTAGGCCGAAAACACCTAGTTAACCTTTATTTATAAATCGCATATTTAGAGAAAGATAGAATTTGTTTGGTTCTCTTGTCGCTAGATATCATTAGATACTAGGGAGGTCGGTCTTGTCCGCAAGAATGACTTATCCGGCTGACAAAATGGCGACTCCACTAGGGACTTGAATTTTTGGTTTTTGCCTTTGTTTTTACTTTGACTTGAGAAACTATTTCTCTGTTTCTGGTTTTTGCTTAATGTGTGTGGGATTGGGTAGGTTCTGTAGATCTTGAAATATTTTTTGTTTTTCACGCTTTTGGAAGAGGACCGCACCCTCTGTTTGTAACATAGTGCGGACATCCTCGCACTTTTTCTTTACACATAGAGCGGTACTACACCTGGTTGTACTGGGAGCCTGCGGACCCTGTCAAAATTTTGAAAAACTTAAAATTTTCTCATTCAGTCAGCTTAGGATTTGTTTATATGTTTTAGCCTCTACCCAGATCTGCACGTGTCTTGTCGAAAACTTTTAATAGGTTAATTCCATTGACATTTAGGTTTTAGGTGAAATTTCTAGAAGCTTTGTGTGCCTGGCTTGATTTTTTTTTGGTCTTTGTAGTAACTCAGAGCTTAGAAGCCTTAGAAACCTCAGATCACCCTGGTTTTTACTGGTCTTCTTATGAGTCTGACCGATCTTTAAACTCTGCCTTTGTTGAGGAATACATTTCGTTTTTCTCTTTGCAAAGCTTCGAAAAGAACTTGTTTTGAAAGTTTTGGATTTCATTTTTAAAAAGAAAACAAAAGCTGGTTGTTTTTTATTAATCTACGATTCTGGACAAATTAGTCCTTAGTTTGCTCATAACTAAGTAAAACATCCTTGAAAAGAGATTTTGTAAGCTTTTACTTCAATTAGTTTTTTAGAATTTATAGATCTCAAGATTAGATTTTTTAATAGTTTTGAGTGCTCTATAAAAATTAAAAAAAAAAATCTTTTGAAAAAGTTTGTTTTTGTAGTATTTGAGTGTTTGAAAAGAAAGGGAAATTTTTGTGAACATAACTAGTTGTCTCGTTTTTGAGTTTATTGGAAAAGACAAAAAGTTCTTCTTTTTATTTTTGTTTATTAAGGAAAGATTTGTTTTTACAAGTATTTGCATTCTCAACTCTTTCTTTAGCTAGAAATTCATTGAAGAAAAAGGATTGTTTATCATCTTAAGTGCATTTTTAGTGATTTGGAGTCGAGTCTTCACACCATAAAGTTTCATCTCCGCACCTTTTGACTTAAGAAAAAACCAATAAAAATAATGCTTAAAGTAAAATCTATCTAGCAATCTTTTTATTTCTAGGGCTCTTTATCACCAACATAGCTTAGGCTAGTATCTTGGAGTAGGGAGTAATTAACTCTCCAAGATAGTAAAACAAATAAGTAGATGTATCTTGCGGTAGGAGATAAATTCCAATTGTTACCTCTATGCTTTGGGAAGCTCCTCTTAAAGGAGTTAAGCACGAGATCGTGTCCGAACCAGTGGGGTAATCAATCCTTCCTCATTAGGAACGATACAAGATATACACGTATTAAAAACGGTAAACCTCAGATTAACCATTGTCGAGGAGCCTGGGGTCACTTGTTGGTAAACCTTGGATTATGTCAAGGAGCCTTCAAGGGGATTGAGCTTGCTACTCTGCCCTTGCGTGTGTATCGGATCATAGTCTATTCCCCCAAGTATATTTTTTTCCGTTGGTAACCATAGTGACCATATTCTATAGGATTATTTCCTAAGGTGACAGTGGAGGGAAGATCCCACTATACCTGGAGCAGACGTTGGCTAGAATCACTTGGATTTTCTGGGGGGTTCTCTTCACTCGAGACAGTTTAGTGGAGAAACTTGTGCCAGTCTATTCATTAAGCAAGTTGTCGGGGTAACTGTTCCAACTGCCATTTCTGTATTGAATTCTGCGACGTTGGATTTCATCACCAACTAGTGTTTTCGGTACGGAAAGTTACTGTTTGTGTGTGGTTTGACCTCCTAGATTCTTTAGGCATGTGATTCAAAATTGTTTGGTTCTTTAGAGACTTTAGGTGGTTTTCATTGAGATTTTTCTTTGTTTGCGTGTGAAGTAATTAAAATATTTAATCGTGGCTGAATTACCGAGGAAGTCCCATAGACTTCAGGGCCAACCTCCTGAGTTTTCACCAAGCCAGCTTGAAGGGCTACGAGCCCTTGTAACTCCTAGTGACAGTAGAGTTGGGTCACCTGAAGAAGGAGAGTCTTATTTAGTTGTACATCCTGATTATAAAGTTCAAGCACCATAGTATATTATTGAGCCTGTTTCATTTTCCGAAGTTACTGGTGGTTTTTCTTCTACTAGTGAATTAGCCAAGGAACCTGAAATATCTGAACCTGAAACTGAACCTGTTGCTACTCCAACATCAGGATTTGCCTCTCCAACTTCCAGTGGTCCTGGTTCACCCAGGGTAGGAAGAGTCATTACCCAAAATCTTCCTTCTAGACTTATTTCTATTGAAGAACTTATTACTTCGGAAGAAGGTATACCTATCCCTGAAAATCAACCAGCTATAGAACTTAGGGAGCATGAATCGATCTTTTATAGTCCACCTAGGAGGGATGCTTGGTATCTTTCATTGACCAATTTTTTGGAAAACCCGGGACTAAGTTTTTCACCACCTCGCATTCCTTTTCATCCAAAACCTAGGGGTTATTATCCTCCTTTGAATATGTCGAGACAATCGTCCATGTTTTCTCAATCTCCAAAAACATTTTTATATGGCGGTCCTTCTGTTCCCTCTAGGTATCAGTCACTTACTGGTACTTTTTCGGGAGCATCTCCTCAACCTGTTGAACAAGGGTTATTAACTGGTAATAACGGAACTAAGCCGTTGAGTGTAGAAGATATTCTTATGATGTCAGGTACCATTCCAAATCCGCAACCTCAAGGTGGCCAGTTACCGCCTGGGGGGCAGCCTCAAGGTCCTCAATTATCGCCTGGGGGGCAACCTCAAGGTACCCAATTACCGCCTGGGGGGCAACCTCAAGGACAGTACATACCTACGGGACAATACATTCCTCAAGGTCAACCCCAAACTCAGTATGTACCTCAAGGTCAACCCTAGTATCAATATGTACCTCAAGGTAAACCCCAGTATCAGTACGTGCCTTAAGGTTATCAACCTCAAGGTCAGTACCCAACCCAAGGTTTCCAACCACCTTCCGGTCAATCATTTGTCCAAGGAGCTGGAAATGTACCTTTGAATTATCAACCCTACCCTCAACCTGGTTATTGTCCTCAATATGCTTAACCTTCTATGGGTCCATACCCCGGAATGAACTTAGTGTGGAATCCATCTCAATCTCAACAGATCTTGCAACCGAATGTGCAGTTGTCATCTCAATCTGGACAACCCTTGGTTTCTGGTTCAACCCAGCAACCTGTTCAGCCTACTATTCAAACTTCTACACCTTCTGTAGTTTCTCAGCCTGGGCCTAGTTCCCCTCGAACTCCACCTCAAACGACTGCTGCAACATCTGTTCCATCTACCCCACCTACTTCTGGAGTATCGACAGCTCCGGTTTCTATTGTTCCTGTATCAATTCCTCAAGCATCTTTACCTCAGTCTGGACCCACAATTCAGACTTCGGTTCAAATGCCTGTAGGAAAACCTGGTCCAAGTACGGTTTTCACAAGTCAATCTCAATTTACTTATCAACCGTACCATGGACAATACCAATTCGGTCCTGCTATGCAGAACCCAGTCTATCAGTATCAACCGTACCCTGGATATACTTATCAGCAACCTCAACAACCCCAGTACGGTCCGGTTAATCCTGGTTTTCTAGGAGGATATAATATCCCAAATGCAATTCCAATTCCTAGTTATCCTGGATATCCTCCTCCTGGGGCTGTTCTCATGACCCAGGGTTTCAGGGACCCTAATCATCAGTTACCGTTCATTGCAACTTTGGACTTCCTGATTTGTCGTGACTTACGAATGATCCGATTAATTATCTTCGTTTTGGCCGCCAATGCTGAATAAGTTTCCTAGTGACATTCCTAAGTTTGAAGGTAAATCAGGAGAGGATCCTTCGAACCATGTGATGAGTTATCACCTCTGGTGTGCATCTAACTCCATTTCATATGATTCAATTCATTTACGGCTTTTTCAACGCACTCTAATTGGTCTTGCGGCCAAGTGGTACATTGAGTTACCGCAAACCACTTTTTATAATTTTAGTCAGCTAGCTACTTTGTTTTTAACTCATTTTCAGTTGCCTGTCAGATATGACAATGGCACGGAATTATTAACTTCATTAAAACAGTCAACGTCCACTTACATTTCAGATCACATTCATGAATGGAGATGTCGACGGCGTTTAGTGAAAGCTTTTATCCCAGATCAAATCTTAGCAGAATGGTTTGTCAAATCTTTATTACCTAAAATCACTGAGGATGTAGCTAAGGCAGGAGTCGTTACTGAAGAGCAAGTAATTGCTCAAGCTCAATACCTTGACCTTGTTTATACGCAGTCGGGTACATTACACGAGAAAATCCCCGAGCTTCCTAAAAAAAATCAAATAACTACAGCTCCTTCAGGGTCTCATGCCACTGATGGTATGATTGGTACAGTTAATACCAAAAGTAAGAGGAAATCTTCCAAGAATTCTTCTCCTATCATAACTTTACCAAATTCCCCGATAGGAGACTCTTTCGCAGAAATTTCTGCCGATATTCATGTTGTAGAGTCATCTACGGCCAAATCAAAATCCGGCGGTAAAAATAAAGGGAAGAAGAAAAATAAATCAAATAAAAATTCAAAAGAGAAACCAGAAAAAACGGAATCTACTGACGAGAAACGCAAACCTCGTTATCCTTGTCTCATTTGTGACGAAGAGCATTTTACAAGAGACTGCCCTCATCGTGCTGAGGTTGCGAAAATCGTCAAAGGTTCTAAAACGCCTGCTGTTTTGAAGGATCCTTTTCCTAGTCAAGACAGTAAGATGATAGGTTCTTCCTCAAATGCCTCAGAAGAACCCATAATGATGATGTCCCATGTTAGGATTGCGACAAGATCGCAAGATTATGGAAGTAAAAGTCCTGTTGGTGGTAAGGAAGCAAAATCTTCTAATTCGAACCCATCAACTTCAACTCCCAGTTCCGATCCACTACAGATCGAGAAACCTAACCCAGACATAGTAATCAAACCGCCCGCCAAGGGTATACTTTGAAAGTCAGCTTTCAATCCACATGCGAGAGCTGCTCAAAACTATAACATTGTTGAAGATTTGGCTATTTCACCTTCAGCAATGTCGGATTTGGAGGTGCTGCAATCATGTCCAACACAATGTAAATTTCTATTGTCGGCTATAGGAGCTATTGATATTCAGGACTCGAACCTTATAATTTTCGATCTAGAAAATAGTACACCTCACTTACCTCATCAAATGGCTTTCTATATTCCAGTGTTAGTCAAAAACAGACCTTGCTATAGGACTGTTATTGATGAGCGTTTGTCATCTTTAGAGATAACTGGGGAAATATTCATAAATCTAAAAAAGACGAAGATGAAAAAAATGAATAGATAATTGGTCCAGATATAAATGATTTGGAATGATCTCCTTATGCTCCGTCTCACCCATTTTGAACAAACCTTTTACTTTTTTCTCGAGGATATTTTTTTGATCGGGATCAAACAATTACGCAATAGATCAATCTATGGATCCCATACCTCATTCTATCACTCGTACTTTGTCTAGATTTCGGACAGAACTGACAAGTGAATCAGGTTCGTTAGAGATTCACGAATTGGAAGTGTCTGAATATAAAGCATCAACTTCCCTACGATATCTCGCATGTTTAATAGTACTGCCTTGGGTAATTCCTATTTCATTACGGAAAGGTTTGGAGCCTTGGGTTACAAATTGGTGGAATACGATTAAATCTCATAAAATATTTTATTATCTCCAGGAACAAAATGCTCTGGGAAGATTTGAGAAAATAGAAGAACTATTCTTGTTAGAAAGAATGGTGGAAGATTCTTTGGGAACACATTCACAATCTCTTCTTATAGAGATTCACAAAGAAACGATCCAATTGGTCGAAATGTACAATGAAGATTGTATCCAAATAATATCACATTTATTAACAAATCTAATAGTTTTTACTTTTATAAGTGCTCATATCATTCTGGGTAAGAATAAACTCGCTATTATCAATTCTTGGATCCAAGAATTCTTCTATAGTCTGAGCGATACTAACCAATCCCCAATGATTCTAAAGGCATTTGATGGCCGTGGGTTTCATCCTTTTGGCATTCTATAGGCTTTACCTATAGGGGTTGAAGGCAAAATTGTTAATCTAGATGTGGAGGTGGTTGATGCTCCTCTAGATTACAACCTTCTCTTCGGTCGTAGTTGGTCTTATGCTATGACTGTTGTTGTTTCATCAGTCTTTTGGCTTATAAAGTTTCCTCATAATGGAAAGATCGTAACTATAGACTAGCTAACTTACTTTTCATTTGACCCAGCCTCTTCTGAAAGTATCCAGCATGTTGGCAAAACAACTATCCCTTATAAGGATGTTGGAGTAGGACTAGTTAAAGATTCTGGTTTACTAGGAACTTTTTCCTTTCCTCCTCCCAATGTATCGCCTTCTACTGCAACCATTCATATGATTTCATCAGACACTATTGTTTATGATGATCCTTGGATCGTACCTTCCGAATCTGAGATAGATTCATTTGGTGATGCTATGCCTTTGAGTCCATATGAAATTGCGTATCAGGCCGTACAGTCGTTTTCCGACCCTTCTTCAACCGAAATTGACTTAATGAATGTGGTCCATGAAGAATCACTTTCAATATCAGACTCAGATTCAACAACGTTTTCCAAACTTGTTCACACTGATGAGCAAATTCATGAAATCTTGTCTGTTGATGATTTACCATGGGAAGATCTTCATCATAGATCTTCGTTTTTACCTGAGATTGATTGTTTTGAAAATGATTTTTCATCTATTTTTACGACTGATTATGTCAAGGAACCTGAGAATCCATTGAAAAATCCTGATTCTGAGTTAGATTTGGGAAATATTTCTCAAACTATTCCTATTGACATTTCGGTTAAGCCTGGAATTTTTGAAAACATTCATATAGGTGCCTCTTGTACGGAAGATGAAATTCAAACATATAAGGCCTTATTTCAAGAATTTTGCGACGTGTTTGCCTGGTCATATGAGGAAATGCCAGGAATTGACCCAGCAATTGTTGTTCATGAAATCAAAACTTACCCGGATGCTAAACCCGTCCGGCAACGTTTGCGTCAGATCCACCCACGAAAAGCTGCTGCTATTAAAGCAGAAGTTGAGAAATTACTTAAAGCAGGTTTCATTTATCCAATTCCCTTAACGGATTGGGTATCGAATATTGTTCCTGTTAACAAAAAGCAAGGAACAATAAGAATATGTATCGATTATAGGGATATTAATCGAGCCTGTCCAAAAGACAATTACCCAACTCCCTATATCGATCAAATCATTGATGATTGTGCCGGCAGTGAAATATTCTCCTTCATGGATGGTTTTTCCAAATACAATCAAATAAATATTCTACCTGCTGATCAACCAAAAACGGCTTTCATTTGTCCATGGGGGACATTTGCTTATTGCAAATTACCTTTTGGGCTTAAGAACACCGGTGCAACTTTTCAAAGGGCCATGTCTTACGCGTTTCATGACATCAAGCACATTGTGCAACCCTATCTCGATGATTTACCTGCTCATTCATTACATCGAGTCGATCATCTCATTCATTTACGAGCAATCTTTATGAGGTGTAGGCATTATCAAATTAGGTTGAATCCACACAAGTGTGTTTTCTATATAGAAACGGGTCGGTTACTGGGATTTGTTGTTTCGAAAGTCGGCATTCATGTCGATCCCTCGAAGGTTGAAGCTATTGTCAAACTGCCTCCTCCTTCGACTCTTCACCAACTCCAAAGTTTGCAATGGAAAGCAAATTTTTTACGTCGATTCATTCCTAACTACGCCGAGATCACAAAGGGTTTTACCCAGTTGTTGAAACAGAATACTCCATTCTTTTGGGATGAGATAGCTGACAAATATTTTGATGCACTAAAACATGCATTGACCCATGCACCATTATTGCATCCTCCCAACTACAACCAGGACTACTTCTTATATCTCGCCACCTCACATTCCACCATCGGAATGGTGTTAGTTTAGGAAGATGAATTCGGTAGTGAACATGTGATTTATTACCTTAGTCGCATTTTGAATCCAACTGAGCTAAAATATTCACATGTGGAGAAATTGGCCCTGGTAGCTGTTCAAGCTGTCCAACGTTTTCGTCATTACATTTTACTACGCAAAACTACTGTAATTTCCGATTGCAACCCTATGATCTATATTTTGACCAAACAATTTCTAGGGGGCAAGTATTCCAAATGGATTGTTATCCTGCAGGAATTTGACTTGGAATTTGAAAAATCTAAGTCAAAGAAATCTTTAGTTTTTGTGGAGTTAATGTGTGACTTCCCACGTGCTGATACTGAAACTGTGGCAGAAGAGCCCATTGCGGACAAATCCTTGTTTCTAATTAGCACTTTAGATCCCTGGTATGGAGATATCATAGTCTATCTCCAAACCCAATCCTTTCGGCCTGAAATTTCGAGATCTCAGTGTCGGAAAATACGATTCCAGTCCCAACAATTCAAAATTATTGGAGATAAACTTTATCGTCATGGGGTGGACTCTGTTTTCCGACATTGTTTAAATCATGAAGAAGTTGAAAGGGTTCTAAATGACTGTCACTCTGGAGCGTGTGGCGATCATATGTCTAGGTTTTCCACGGCCCAAAAGATATTGCGCGCTGGCTATTTCTGGCTGTCTTTGTTTAAAGATTGTATTAACGCGGTCCGAAAATGCCACAACTGCCAAATTTTTGATCGAAAGATGCGCGCTCCACCTGCTCCTCTCCACCCTATAATTGCCGTTGGTCCTTTTGCGAAATGGGGTATCGATTTTATTACATGTAACCCTCACTCGGCCGAGGGGCATGCGTATATCATCCTTGCGGTAGATTATTTTACCAAGTGGGCTGAGGCGATGCCTACATTTGCGGCAGATGGCAAAACTGCTATGATTTTTGTTTTCAATCATATAATTGCTAGATTCGGTGTTCCACAAGCGATTATCACTGATCATGGGCATCATTTTCGAAATATTATGATGACTGAACTAACAGACCAACTTGGCCTGCGTCACGATAGTTCAACTCCATATTATCCACAGGCTAATGGTCTGGTTGAAGCCATCAACAAAGTTCTAGTCATCATGATCCGAAGAATCATTGGGATTCATAGCTCGAATTGGCATAACATGCTATTTTCAGCGCTTTGGGCATATCGGACCTCAGTAAAAACATCAACTGGTTTCACTCCTTTCTAACTAGTTTACAGTTTGGACGATGTGTTACCCATTGAATGCGAAATCCCGTCATTGCAAATGGCCATAGAATTACTTCCAGCCACTTCCGAAGAGGAGAAACGTTTGTTATACTTGGCTCAACTAGATGAGAATCGACGTGATGCTGCACTAGCAATCGAAGCTCATGCCAAACGTATTAAGGCTCAGTATGATCGAAATGTTACACCTCGTAATTTTTCGGAAGGAGACCTAGTCTTACTGTACGATCAAGCAAATGATAAATTAGGCGCTGGAAAATTCGTACCCATGTGGCATGGTCCTTATGTTGTTAAGCGAAAGCTGGCAAAAGGGGCCTATGAATTGGTAGGCTTTGACGGGGTCTCTTTAGGTAAGCCCAGGAATGGTCTTTATCTAAAGAGATATTATACTTAAATCTGGGTATGGAGATTTTAGTTAGGTTAGTTTTCTTTCTAGCTGGTGTGTTTTAGATTAAAAAGTGTGCTTAGCTTAGAGAGTGTTTTTGTCATTATCCTTGCTTATCTTGATTTTACTCTTGATATTGTAGATGTCGACGTCTCTCCAAACATACATTGGTTTTGTTGATGGTGCTTGTTGTAATACACGGAACATTTCTTCCACAGCTTGGGTTATCTATTCGCTCTCTGATGAGTTGGTATCTATGCATGGGGTAAGCCTCGGTCAAACAACAAAAAACATTGCAGAGTATAGTGCAGTGATTGAGTTATTATCTGAATCCATCTCATTTGGGATTCGGAGTTTGATTGTGAGGTTAGATTCTGAACTCGTTGTATTGCAACTTAATAGAGTTTATGCCATTAGAAATCCAGTGTTATTGAGATTATTTTTGAGAGTTCATCTCTTGGAACATGAATTTGACTATATTGAATATCAGCATATTCCAAGATATTTAAATACATTAGCAGATGCAATTGCTTCTCGAATGTTAAGTAGACATTTGCAATAATCAAACAAGTAAATTTAAAAACATTCCATAACATGTTTTACAAGATAGTCGGTAATAGTGATATAGCATAGCATAGAAGTGTGTCAAATATACATCGTCTTCGATCATAGGTTGAAAAACACCTTATGATCAGCAAAATGATAGTACAAAAAGAAAAAATGTCATATGAGTCTACAATAGGTGATCATCCTATCACTGGTGATGATCACGATAAGAAACCACTGCACGGGCCACCCTACAAAGGAACCTCCTGAAAGGTCCTGGGACCCCAATCACATAGCGTTGTAGCCTAAGAGGAATGTCATCTATTCTGGTCTCTGGAATGTCTGCTGTCAAACGGTCTAGATGGTTTTCCAATTCGGCCAAGGTCTCTGTAGATTCATCCTGTGGGGCTGGTGCTGCTGCAGCTGGCTATTTCCTCTCATAAGGCCAGAGAGTGGCTGGTCGCCATGGACCTACATCTGCATTTGAAACTTTTTACTATCAATTTTGGGACGATTTAAAAACAAAAAAAAAAAATTAAATTAGAAAATGTTGAAAATGATTTTACCTGAGTCATCCCATTTCTCTCCTGGTGGAAGAGCCATGTCTGGGTCACCACGATAATCCATCCCAGCATAAGGAAAATCCTGAATAGCAAAAATTTGGTTCTCCAACCAATGAAAATATTCTGGAGGAAATCAAACAACCTCTAAACCCTCAAGATGATGGGCCATAACTGCAACCCAACGCATCAATTTGGGCTCTTGGGGAAGTCCAGCTCCAATGGAAAGATGTTGTGGGACCAACATTGGGACCCTCTCTAGACCAAAACTCACAACTAAGAAACCATATCCAAAGTTTTTCAATTGTCCGTTCTTTGCTCTAGTCAGTTGGCCTTTTACATTAGCCAACACAGCTTCACACCAGTTGAAGATGGTGCCCCGAAAGCAGTCTACTGCCATCCACATTTGGGATCCAGTGGCCATATGTAGTGTTGCACTTCCACAGAGCTTGGTGACAGTAAATGCAATCACTTTGATTTCAGGACGGGAGATGGTTTTGATATCAATCCCTTTGTCCTTGGTTTGGTTGTTACAAAACTCTAGCCGGAGGCTATCGACAGACTGGCCACCTGGCCTAGCCCCAAATAGAGTCAATTGTTCACCTCTCTTAGGCAAACCAGTCAAAAGGTAAATGTCTTCCGGCTCCATTTCGAGCTGGTGGCCACCAATAAAGAAACACTGGTCTTGTACATTCCACCTGTCTACCAGCCACTGCAAAAAGTCCACTTGGGCCCTCATGCCATGTATGGCCCAGAATTTGAATAAACTGCATGCCTTCAATGCATCAATCGAAGGTTGATGATTAATCGCGGCGAGGTCCACATCCTCGTGCTCCCGTTCTCGCCAGTCAAGCATGATGTATACCCTACATTCAACAAAAAGGCGGATTAAAATATTTTAAATCAAAGTTTTTGGGCGGAATTTGAAAATTTTAAGTTTGAAAACCTATGCTGCGGGGACCGCACCCTCTGTATTAGAGACAGTGCATAGGTCCGCACTCTGTCTTAACAGCAGGTGCAGGCCCCTGACTTTTTTCCTTTTACGAAAAAGTCGGGGTCCGCAGGTTTCCTATACTGCGCCTGCGGACCCCCGCGCGCGGGTTTTTAACCTAAATATTTCATAAAAATGAAAATAAAACCCTAAAAACAAATTTCAAATGGATGAAATGCAAGAGTAAGATGATGTGGATTACCTGGAGGTGACGGTGTTCGATTCCAACAGACAGATTTTCCGCAGTCTTCACAGGAAGTTTCTTACCAAAAGGTCTCTTTTCTCACTCTGAAGTCAAATGGTAAAAATGAATTTACAAAAGCCCTTTTTATAAGCTTTTTTAATAAATGAATTTTTAATTTGTTTATTTTTCACTCTAAAGAGGTAACTTTTGAAGCATTTTTATTTATTTTAAACAGGTATGAGTAATGTTTGAGTTTTTGTGTAGGATAATGGATTTTTCAGGCAAAATTGATCATTTTTGAAAAAAAACATTAGAGTCACATTTAAGCTCTTTTTTGACTCCTAAAACATGAAAAGATTGCCGAGTTTTTCTTTTTAAGCTCGTTAAAACGGAATTAAAAAGACGGTCCACTTACAGCTCTTTTCTGACCGTAAAAACATGAAAAGATTTCCGGATTTTTGTCGTTTCAAATTCGATATTGGTTATAAAACGACGTGTCATTGATCGCTTTTTTACTTTTTCGGATCAGAGGCACTAATTATGAAAAGTACTCCTTGATCTTGATGGTCAAGTGGTTCTCTCAAGTATTATTTTATACTTTTTCGGGCTTGGGAGACACAAATTTACGAAAAAGGACAACCATGGATTTTTCTTAAGTTTTTTAGACTCCCTAAAATTGAAAAACGCCGAGTTTCTCCTATACTAGACTCGTTAAATTTAACAGTAAAGGACCTGTTCAATTACAAACAAGAACGAACCACTCCTTCTTAGGGTTCGAATTTAAACTAAGTTGGACTCATCCGAAGGATGAGCTTATAATCAAGCAAATGTTATCCTCCTCAAGCTTGTCAAAAATAAAGAGGTACTTGCCAGAAATGGTGGGGGAAAAGAGAGAAAAATGAGCCTGTTTGTCATACTTTGTGTCTCAGAAAAACATTTAACCACTCTTGAACACGACACTTTTTATTCACCTGGGTTGGGAAATCCTTTGCCTAACAGTTGATCAAACCATATTGAAAGTCTTCAGCCGGTTTCTAGGTATTAACTTTGGGTCAATTGTCACCAAACCATCTGCTGTGTCGTTATGTGTTCAAGAGGTCAGTGCAAATAAACCATTCATTTGCAAAATATCTGTCATCCATCTTGACCATCCCTGAGTCAGTCCTTGCAACTATATTTCTTCAAACTTGATCTATGATTTCGTGTTGTGGGCTTGCCTACGACGGATCGCTTTCTATCGACTTCAGCTCATTATCTAGAAAGATGATCTAGAAATTTTCAGTACCTTGGGATCTGCATGCCTCAATGGCAGGTTTCTCGCCTTCAACGATAGGTTGCATCATTTCGATCAAAGGACTCTGTGACATGTTCGACATCAACACATCTATTCACATTTCATGGATTGTACTGAGTACTTCGAGAGCCATTGACATTAATGCTGGTTTCTCTCACACTTGTTAACAGTTTACATCATTGACTGGTAATCAAGTGGTTTCTACTATGTTCGACTTCGACACATTCAATCACATGGATAGAATCGTACTATTTCAGGAAGTAGAAATCAAGAGCCTGGATCTAGTTTCCACCATCCAGGCTGCGAGGAATTTTGTATTCATTATACAGTGGACTATTCATAAACAGATGGCTGCATCCATACTGTGTCTATATGTGTCTATACTTGTGATGTATTGCAAGATCATTCCTACATCAGAGCAGTTTAGTTAGTTTTCTAGTCAGTTTTGATCTAAGTATGGGAATGCCTACCTCAGCGATGATATGATCTCATATATATATTTTGTATTGAATGTTTTTACAGGTTCCAACCAGGCTCTCCACAAGATGATCCTCGAAATGATAAAGTACTTCACTCTTCTTAGATGATAAATGAAATCCTCATCTACTACAGACTTCGCACTTTAGGGGGCAATCTGTTACACAAAATATTGTCACCATGACTTTTTGCAGTCAGTGTGAGTCTATCACCACTCATATTATCCTCCTTTGCAAGTCTCAAACCTCAGCTCTTCATGTCAAGCTTTAAAAATGAGAGAAAGTCCTTAAAAAGCTATAAATCTCTGGTTCCGCACTTTCTCTTACCAGTACCTGCGGTCCCGCACCCCTTGGTCATGTTACCTGCGAACCTGCCCGCTCTGTCTCTAAAGGAGTGGGTGCGCACCGCTGTGAAAGTTAAAAAGGCGCAAGTTTATTCTTAAAAACTCACTTTGGGTTAATTCTGGATGTTTCTAGAAGGAATCTTGACGTGGTTGGTTCGCTCCTAGGTGGTTCATGCATCCCATAACTACAGGAGCTAACCCCTTGATAGGAGGAGCTTATCCCTTTGAAGGAGGGCTCTATCCCTTTGAAGGTGGACCTAGTAACTTCCCTCCTCTGCTCTATAAATTGAGGCATTGGGCTGGTTGCTAGAGAGGTTAAAAGTTGAACATTTTTTAGGGTAAATGTTGTTGGAATTGAGACTTCCTAGTTAAGCTTGAGAGGAGAGATTACATACCTTTTGGCTTCATTGGGAAGAGAGTGAAACTTGTCAAAGTAGAGGAGATTCTTACCGGACCCTAGGAGGAGCTTGTACAGCATCAAGGCACCAAGGTTGTAAAGTTCTTCTTTGATTAAAGTATATACAATCAGATTCATTTTTCTCAATAAATTGTCTTATATGGTTTATTTCATGAATTCCTTGATCATCATGATAAATATGGTTTATTATATTGGTTTTTCAGGTGTTATTTGATATGTGTGCCTGTTTGTGTTTGCAGATTCTTTACAAAGGAGCTCATTTGGATCAACAGAGCGTGGCTTCCACAAACTAGCACTGGACCCGAGGTAGGCCGAAAACACCTAGTTAACCTTTATTTATAAATCGCATATTTAGAGAAAGATAGAATTTGTTTGGTTTGCTTGTCGCTAGATATCATTAGATACTAGGGAGATCGGTCTTGTTCACAAGAACGACTTATCCGGCCGACACTTTGCTATGTTGCAAGCCATAGCAAGCAGCTAATGCAAATATACATTTGGTTGTATAATTATGTTGCAGCATGATGAGATCATGGACAGCGTGGGCAGCATGAAGTATGATGATGCATGGGCAGTATGAGCAGCATGAAGCATGATGAGATCATGAGCAGCATGGGTAGCATGAAGCATGAGGATGGATAAGATCATGAACATGATGTAGCATGATGGTGCTACACGGTAAGGTGCAACAGATGAACGAAATGGATAGGTGAAGTCGTCACCTAGGAGATTCAGTTGAAGCAGAATGTCTTCAACTGATCTCATCATTATAAGAAATGATCTATGCTCAGATCCAGATAAGTCAAAGTGTTGACTTCTGTTGTAAATGTATTATCTCTCTCTCTCTCTCTTTCTTTCTCTGCTGAACTTTGAAGATAAAAGAAGATTTGATCAAAGGGTTTCCCCACACATTGTGGGGTTTGTCCCTGGCTCGCACCACATCTTGTGTCCTCTTGTCTTGGCTTGTCTTCTGCGTTTTATATTTATGTTCTATATGCAGTTTATCGTAATGCTGATGTGATTGCTAACTGTGAAAATTTAAATAAATTTCTCTAGCATAGAACATAGCTAATCTTAACATGGAATCAGAGCTAAGGTGAAGACAATGCCCAAGCAAGAGTGAAAGAGCAATCACCGAAGACAGTTGGGACAAGACAGAAGAATCAATGGGTTCCTCATAATTCACCTAGGGTGAAGTCAAAGCAAAGAATGTTATCAGAATGGCACAGCGGAAGATTCTGATGGTCCATCTTAAGATCACTTCATTGGGAAGTTCGGATCTAAGGGTGGAAGGAAAGGCGGATGCCTTGTTGAAATAAGTTCGATCGTTATGCGAAGGAGTGTTCAAATGGCAGAGACACATCTCTTGATGAAGATAACAATCATTCCTAGGACATCTTCAATGATCAAAATAATGACTGGTAATGCAGGTCATCAAGGAAATGGTTGACTCTTCCACGAAAGCAAGGAACCCCAAAATCTCTTTTATGTACCTGATTGAACCTGATGTCCATCTCGGAAATGGGAGTCAAAGGTTACAGGGTGGCACTTATCGATGGAAAGGTACGTGTTTGAAAATAGATCTTTTAAAGATGTTTTTGAGTTCAGGGTTGTATCAAGTTGCAGGAAGTCCACTGGGGACCATGTCCATTGACTCAGCACCGGAGGTCTGTGAGTCAAATGGTGACTAGGATGCCTGAATTCAAAAAGAAGCATGAAGGTACATGTCTAAAATGTACCGAAGGAAAATATTATAAGGGAAACATTCCCCTAATGCAGCAGGTTCACAGGTTTGGAACAACCCGAGGAGTTTGAGAATCATGATCAAGGAATCTCATGTATACAGGTGGAAGAAATCCCTCTATGGCTTGAAGAAAAACACCTTGGGCATAGTATGAGAGGATTGATAGTTGTCTAATGTAGCTGAGATTCAATAGGAGTGAAACCGATCCTAACCATTACTTGAAGGTTGTGGATGATAAACCTCTCGTACCGGCACCTATGTCTGACAAGTGCAGACCCTCTCATTTATAGGAGACAAAGGGAGGTGGATTCTGAATGTGAGAAGATAAGATGCAAGCTTGTGACTGCCTCGAGGATCTTAACTTTCAAAAGTTATATGGTAATGATGTCGGACTAGATTTGGGAAATGCCTCTGAGTTTCATAAACTCATTCACGTTGATGTTCTTGGAGAACCTCCGTCCAGACATCTGTGTTGCAGTTAGCATGGTGAGCTCATATTTGGTTGAGCCTCACTAGATTGGTGCCAAGAATCTTATAAGATATCTTCAGGGCACAATCTCTCATGAATTGAGATACACTGCCAGAAATATGAAACCACATGATTATTCGAATGATGAGTGGGCAGGCAGTATGGAGGATCATTAGAGCACTTCTCAGTGCTATTTCTCTTTGGAATCTGCCTCAATATCCTAGATGAGCAGGAAGCAGAAGTCGGTGACTCTGAGCACCACCAAGGCAGAATACATTGCTAATAGTATGGCCTTCTGTGAGGCAGTCTGGTTGCTGAAGCTCTTCAGTGAGCTGTTTGTACACATGATGAATACCACTATGATTCTCTGTGACAACCAGAGATGGGATTCGATTATTGAGGAATCCCGTATTTGACAATTGCTCCAGCAGATAGACATCAAATACTACCTTATCTAGGATATGGTAAGTTGATGATCAAGGAGGCTCCATCGCACTAAGATGATGTACAGGACAGAGCCCTGAGGAAAGATCAAATTTGTGATTTTCCCGAACGACTTGGAGTCGTCAAGAGACCTTTGTAAAAGGGTCCTGCATGTTGCATACATTGAGCTCTGGGAGCTTTGGGGGGCTTGCAGTTCTATTGGAGCAACATACAACCACAGGGTGACTCACCCTCCCCTGGTGGTATGCACTGGAACAAGATGATTCGCTCTCTTGTGGGACAAGATGATTCGCTCTCTTGTGTAGCAGGATTATTAGTTCTCCTGTGAGGCCTGGATTGATGTGTTCTTCATGGTGATTGTAGCAGGATTGATGTGTTCTCCTATGAGGCCTGGATTGATGTGTTCTCCATGGCGATTGTAGCAGGATTGATGTGTTCTCCTATGAGGACAGGATTGATTAAGTTCTCTTGTCGAGGCATCATACCCATGCAATCTGGGACTCATGGGAAGTACCTCTCATCTGATCAATGAGCAGGGAAATGAAGTTAGGTACCATAGTAGTACCGATGGACGCATCATTGTATCTACCGTACTCCCTACGCTAGGATGTCCTCCATTGATCTAGGATCAATGATACTGGTCTGGGACCAGTGGTAGGAGTTGTACATACAATGACGCTGACTTCGGGTCAGCTGAGACTGGTCTGGGACCAGTGGTACATACTCAGAGACTGACTTCGTGTCAGTGTAGTACTGGTCTAGGACCAGTGAGAGTCATACATACTATGATGCTAACTTCGGGTTGGTTGAGACTGGTCTGGGACTAGTAGTACACTCTCTGAGCCTGCGATACTGGTCTGGGACCAGTGGTAGGAGTTGTACATACTATGACGCTGACTTCGGGTCGGCTGAGACTAGTTTGGGACCAGTGGTACATACTCCGAGACTGACTTCGTGTCACTGCAGTACTGGTCTAGGACTAGTGAGAGTGGTACATTCTATGATGCTGACTTTGGGTCTGCTGAGACTAGTCTAGGACCAGTGGTACACTCTCTGAGACTGCGATACTGGTCTGGGACCAGTAGTAGGAGTGGTACCTACTATGACGCTGACTTTGGGTCGGTTGAGACTGGTCTGGGACCAGTGGTACGCACTCTGAGTCTGACTTTGGGTCAGTGGAGAATGGTATGAGACATTCTCAATCAATTCTTCTTCTTCATAGTTCAGCAAAGCTGAGCAGAGCAGAGCTAGCAGAGCCAGCAGAGCAGAGCAAAGCCAGTAGAGCTGAGCAGAGTAGAGCAGAGCCAGCAGAGCTGAGCAGAGTTGGGCAGAACAGTGCAGGGCACTGATGGCAGAGATAGTACAGTCGGACTTATGGATCAATGGATGGAGTTCTCCCTAGTTGAGAGGGAGTATTAAATTGGCAACTAGGGCCAAACTCCATATGGGTCGGCTTATTTATGGCAGCTAATATTTTTATTGGATCCCTCTCTTTGAGAGGTATAGGATTGATCCAAATATCATCCGATTCCAATAAGTATTTATAGAGATATTAATTTATTTTGTTTATGTAATTATTATCAAGCCGAGCAGCTCTTATGTAGGCTCTAGAAGCCCAACCGACGTGTCTATTCATCATCCTTGTTGTGGTATAAATAAATGAGGATTTGATATCATTTACACACTCATTCTTGATGTGATCTCCTCTCCACGTCTTGGGTTTTTGGAAGGAGAATCACAAAAGGAGTACGCTGGTCCATACGCTGTTTATGAAAACATCTGTTCATCATATACGCTGTTCACATTGGATACGCTATAGATGCTATACGCTGGTTTCATGTAGTCATGGGATCACGCTGTACATGTTGATTATACATAGCCCTAGCAATATACACAGATATTCATACGATGGCATGGGTGGAACGTAGTTCATACAATGCACAGCGCCTATACGATGAGAACTTGTACGCTGGAAACCCTACACGCAGGCCAGCCGCAATCAGGTATATAGAAATACTGAAGAGGATTACACACAGTCAATGACAGCGTATATGCATTGAACGCAAAAATATATGCATGAAGCTAGTGGCCACGCAATCATATATATACGCTTCATGACATCATGGACATACGCAGGCCCTAATACATAGAGGCACAGAATGCATACAATATACGCAGCAATAGAGTGGAGCTACTGTTCATACGCAGTCCTAAATAAGACATACGCTACCTCTATATGCTATATCATGAAGTTATAAATAGAGCTCTAATTGTTGTCAAGAAAAAGATATAATCTCATCTATACACTGTTTGATGAAGGCTCCAGTCACTACTAACAAGGTCTCAAGTATTGTTGTAGGGGACAGCATGAAAATAGAAGGATTGTTTAAGATGGGACTGCGTGGAACTATAGCCTAGCTGCTTTGCTAGGCTGCAAGCCATAGCAAGCAACTAATGCAAATATACATTTGGTTGTATAATTATGTTGCAGCATGATGAGATCATGGACAGCGTGGGCAGCATGAAGTATGATGATGCATGGGCAGTATGAGCAGCATGAAGCATGATGAGATCATGAGCCGCATGGGAAGCATGAAGCATGAGGATGGATAAGATCATGAACATGATGTAGCATGATGGTGCTACACGATAAGGTGTAGCAGATGAACGAAATGGATAGGTGAAGTCGTCACCTAGGAGATTCATTTGAAGCAGAATGTCTTCAACTGATCTCATCATTATCGGAAATGATCTATGCTCAGATCCAGATAAGTCAAAGTGTTGACTTTTGTTGTAAATGTATTATCTCTCTCTCTCTCTTTCTTTCTCTGCTGAACTTTGAAGATAAAAGAAGATTTGATCAAAGGGTTTCCCCACACATTGTGGGGTTTGTCCCTGGCTCGCGCCACATCTTGTGTCCTCTTGTCTTGGCTTGTCTTCTGCGTTTTATATTTATGTTATATCTGCAGTTTATCATAATGCTGATGTGATTGCTAACTGTGAAAATTTAAATAAATTGCTCTAGCATAGAACATACCTAATCTTAACAGTTTTGGTTGTCACACTTCTCTTTTATTCCACGACAACGTTACTTTTGAGTCATGCACTTTTCACACAAGGTCTGATTAAGTAAATAAGAAATAAAACACATACAAAACCAAAAGAAGAAACAAGAGACAAAGCAAATGGAGACTGAAGTTAAAAACATCATACAAAAACAAAAAATATGAAAAGACTAGATGGAGAACAGGAAAGAATGTGGATGCAATAAAAGAGGAAATAAATGCAACTAATCCTACTCATAACCTAACCAGCTAAAAGGTTAGGGATAAGTGTAATGATATTTCTAGTGAAACCAACATAATTGCTCCTGACCTGCAATCATAAAGATATGAGCAGTGAAAACTAACGTAATATAATGTGTAATAGAAAATATAAGAAATTAAATATCTTGCACAAAAGATAAAATGTATTTTATATATGTAGAGAGATGTGTCATGACAACGAACCCTATCCAACCTACCACCTTACCTTTTCAATAGGAAGAGTAATCAAACAAACCTCGAAAACTTCTTGACAAAGAACCTGCATATATATTGTCTTGCTTAGAAAACATCAAGAATGATCGCAACTTGCTATTATAATATGGGATTTCTAAGTAAGATACGTCTAAATGATGATAGATTGGGTCATGAAATTTAAAAAAATCCTCTTGGAAATCCTGAAATCCTTTGGGGAAATAATTTTCAATTAATAGTGTGGAATCAGGATGAGAATCTTGCAAGGGAAAATGAATCTGATCATATTCAAAAAGATTGTCAAAATAGTGAGGGCCTGATATAACCATTTGCGGAGGTTGAAGTGACTCTAATGCTTGACAAGAATCTAAATATTGAGATGATAAACCATGAAGATTAGGTGATGTAAAACAACCATCATTAGATACACTAGTGGGAAAATGATCAATTGAATGACAAATTTTAAAACATGAACCATGATCAGATGGATTGATTAAAGAACAAGATTCTTGATTAGCAGACAACAAATATAGATCAGTTTGAGTAGATTTACAAATGCTTTGAATGACAAAATTGTCTTCCTCATATGCTAAATGTGACAAACCATTTACTTGTGAATGGCTACAACCTGAACTGACATCATAATCATTAAAAAGGAATTCCAATATGGCAAGTACATGAAACCAGTTGAGATGTAGTGGATGAAAAAGAGGAACTTGATTCCACAAATAACACAAGCAGTCACTAACACTGAAGAGGATATTTGGTGCCATGAAGAAAATAATCAGTATCATAATATTCACAAGAAGGATTAGGATCTAATTAATTGCAAAATAATGTGAGGTATGAATCTTTTGGCCAAAGATAATATTTAGAAATATCAACTTGACATCTTCGCTCATCCACGAAAGGCATACATTCCAAACTTCAGTTCGATATAAGATATTTGCATGAAGATGAGATAGCTGAAACAAAATATTCAATCCAACCAGAAAAGAGATCTTGAAAGTTGAAAGAGCCATATTGAAAATAACAAACATATTTCAAGAAGGTATTTACATCTAGTGAAATCATGCAAAGAAAGAATTGTGCAAGAAAATCCAAATTTGACTTAGCTAAGGGATCTTAGCAAAGTCGCGAGAACCTAACATAACCATCAATGAAAGTTGAAGTGCCTCAAATTCCTAATAAGTCCCTGAACTTTCCAAGATTGTAGAATGTGATATCTATTATTGGATCAGATCATGCATAGTGTATGGACAACTACAATTAGTAATTTTCACAAGATCACTATTATCCAAATGGTAGCCATCTACATCACCGATTTGATCAAATTTTACATTTTCGACAAACGGATTACCCAAGTAAAAAGATTCTTCTAATTTCACATCTGAAGACGGATAAATCAGACAAATATCATGAGTAACCTAGATAGAATAATTTTCTACAAGCAAAATTGGAAATCATAAGGAATGGAAAGGATACTTGATAAGATGCTTACCTTCTTCTTCTTCATGGATGACCTCACTATCTTATGTCAATTAAAAATCCAACTCAATAGATGATGAACTTTAAGGCCATGGAGTATCTTCTTCACAAGTTGATGCATTACAAATAGTAGTACACCAGGGATAGTAAGGTGAAGACTAAGTTTCCAAGAGAACAAATTCTTGGATTGAATCAGATTTTAGGTCTAAATCTTCCAAAACAAAATCTTCTTGAGAAATTGAAATATCAAATGGTGCACTTGCGTAGTCATCATCACATACAATAATGGGTGAAGGTTATCCAAGACTTTATATTGACTAGGAAAATCAATTCCATTTTTATCACTGAGATTCTTAGATTCAAAATCGACCAAAGATGTAAGAACATTATCTTGACATGGAGGATTTTGAAAAAGAGAAGAAATATCAAAAGAATCCTCACCTTTTGACTACTCTTCCTACAAAAAATGAATATCTTGCACCTGACCACTTTTTAGATTTGAAAATAAATAATTACAAAAGGAGACTTATCAATTGGATCAAGGGACAAGGGGTTATGAGAAAAATATGACAGAGGATGACAAGAATCCAAATCAAATTCAGGACTAGAATTATGATTATCAATGCCATCATGATAACTCGAGGGATTAGCCTTCACCTTGGGATCCATGAACCATTCCAAGGTTTCCTTCATTAGATTTGAATCATGGAAAGTGGGAGAAGGTTGGGAAGACGGATTAGGAATTTGATTCCTATATTTCCCAGTTTCAACATTATCACAAGGAGGCACCCAAATTGGTACTAGAAAAGGAGGATGAAAAGGAACAAAAGGGATAGTAGGTTCCTTCTCTGGAATTAGAAGTGTCTCACGATTTCTGAAAGTTGGGTAAATAGGAACACCCGGGATTTAGATTCACCATGTAAAGATATTTGAACCAAACTTTCAAAGTTCCTTTTAAGGAAGTCCCAATCCAAGTTTTTCCCGGGAAACACACAACATAAATGAAGGAACATATTAGAAAAATCCTCAATTAATTCATTAGATTCATTCTAAGATGATTGATTCTTTTGTAAACATCTCGATAATCATACCTATCAAAAGCTTGATGAAGCTACTTAAGGAATTGATGAAAGGAATGTATGGAGTCATATGGTAAGGTATGACACCATCTATTAACATGACCTTCAAGAGTTAGGGTGAATAGAATACACATAACATCTTCATCATTGATTTCACGAGTTTTACAAAACCCAATAAAATCATTTATGTGTCTAGATAAAAACATACCACTCTCGCCATTACATTTGAATTGAGACCAGGCATGAACACGTTCTATGGAGATTGAAAGTTTGCCAGGAGGTAGGTTTGAAAAAAAACTCCAGGATTATGATTTTGGAAAGAGCCATTAAAGATAACAGACTCAATGGGCACCACTTGTAATTTGGCCCTCCTTCCAGTGCCAAAATATTGACGGCACTGGAAACTAGCAACATAAAGGGGATATCCTAGATATAAGGTCCTAATTAGACCTTACATCGTTTGGTGTAGGATTCCCATATGTAATACATCCCAAATAAAACTAACTTAAAGATATGCCTTGGATTTAGCTGTCAGCAAGAGAGAGAAATGCAAATGTCCTTTTGAATGAGCAAGCGCATGTGCCTTGTGAATATCTGATTGCAGATGTATCTAGGTTCTTTCACTCTAGAGGGAGAATAAAGTGAGCCTCTAAGAGAAAAGTAATAGTACTACCCTAATGGAGAAACATGTGAAAGAGAAAGGGTCATCTAACGTTAAGCGAAATAGTTCACAAAGATGTGACGATCATTATAAACATAACAACACATTTCCAACAAGAAGCACCGAAGTCACCGAAATAGTTCAATTACTCCATTACTGGTGAAAGAAAACATGAACCATAAGCATTCAAATAATAGTCTTAGAAACATTCACAATCCATGGCATGAAAAATGTGTTGGCCTTAAGAGGATTCAATATTAAGCAAAAGTCCCAAGATACATAAATACAATGAACACTACTAGCTCCAATAGTGGAGTGTTAGAGCCACTACTTGCTCCCCAAAAGTACTAACTCTGTCTCTCTAATGCCTTATGGGAGAATCCAAGGTTAAAAAGTCCTTTACATGAATAATAAGATCTATTTATAACTTGAGGAATGACCTTTCACATCCTCATGACTCTTGACTTTCCAACTTCTAGTGACCTTTGGACTTCTACAACCTTTGGAATTCAAAATGACTTTTGGAATTACATATGACTTTTGATATTACATGTCTTTTGGACTTGCACGACTCTTTAGTTCATACATGACTCTTGTACTTCCACCTTTCTGTTATAATGATTACAATAATACATTATGACTTCCACATGATCATGTGATGAGACTTGACATGTCATTATCTTTGATGACTAGGACTAATCATGACTGATGACATGGACTTTCTCTAGTGGTGACATGGCTGCCACTTATGTCTTCGTTTCGTCAATAAACTTAAATCATTGTTGTCCTCACCCTCCAAAGGGTCTTTGATGTAATGGAGTGTTTGGGGTTCTTTGATCATCAAGGTTCAAGTGTGTTTTTCGTTCTTCATGCAACTTCCTTTGTTTGTTCTCTTTTCCCAATATTCCTCTTGTGAGCTTGCAATGATGTTTCTGGAATACTTACGTCTGAAATCACTCATGCCAAGCAACTATCAAGATGAAAATATCTTATTCTACCATGTTTTATTCATATTTTTTGTTCATTCCCTTTTTAGTGCTCTTAAGAGGGACAAAATGAGCTTCTCGGTGCATGGTCGCACTTTGAAAGGCTGAAGGGATGAAGGGGAAAGACTTCATGGCTTCGACATGTACTCATGCTCTGAAGAGAGGGAGACAGTTAAGGAAGGGTGCATGCTACAAGTCCGAAGGATGAAGGGGAAGGCTTTAGGCTTCCCAAGTGCATTGTGTGCTCAAGGGACAAAAAGAGGGCACATGGTGCACTCCTGAAGGCTGAAGAATGAGACTTCGTGCCTTCAGAGTGCATTCATGCACTCAAGAAACTGAGGAGGGCACATCCCTTCAGGTCGAAGGAGTGGTCTCAAGTAGGGTGCGCTCCTTTGGATCAAACGAGTTCTCTCAAGGAGGGTGCATTCCTTATGGTCAAAGTAGTACTCTCAGGGAGGGCACAACCTTTCAGTTCGAAGGAGTGCTCTCAGGTAGGGTGCAACCCTTTAGGTCGAAGGAGTGCTCTCAAGGAGGGCTCATCCCTTCAGATTGAACGAATGTGCTCAAAGGAAACCAATGAGGGTACATGGTGCAAGTTTGAAGGCTGAAGGATGAAGCTTCGTGCCTTCAAAGTGCGCTCATGCACTCAAAATACCAAAGAGGGTGCATGACGCAAGTTCGAAGGCTGAAGGATGAAGCTTCATGCCTTCGAAGTGCACTCATGTGCTTAAAGGGTTAAGAGGGTGCATGGCGCATTGTGTAAGGTTGAAGGGTAGAGCTTAAAGCCTTCGGGGTGTGCTCATGCACTTAAGAAGGGCACATTCCTTCAAGCTGAAAGAGTGCTCCCAAGGAGGATGCATTCTTTCAGGTCAAAGGAGTGCTCCCAAGGAGGGCGCATTCCTTTGGGTCGAAGGAGTGCTCCCAAGGAGGGAGAATTCATTGAGGTCGAAGGATTGCACAAAGGAAGGCCTAGTTGTTGAAGGGCACAATTCGGAACAAGGAAGGGAAAATATGGATTAAGTAGTGTGCTTTGTGCTCTTGGAGGGTGCATTGCGCACTTTTGAACAATGAAGAATCCCTGATCAAGGCTTCAGTGTGTGCTCATGAACGCTTGGCCTCAATCGGTTTTCTTTGAAACCAAATATTTTTCTAAGCCTGGGATATAGGAAAAGGGGCGAACGTGAAGAGTTTAAACATAAAACCATGTGTGACTCATACCGAATCATCGAGAAAACTGAGAAAAACTTGAAAAATGATATATATATGTCAAAACTCTACTTTGTACACTTTCCCTCAGTACCATGAGTGAAGTGTGTGCGATTGTGACCCAAAGTCTTGTTTTACAACAATAAAGATGTTATGACCATGAAATGCACCTAAAGATGTTCTAATCAGTGTGGCGACACTTGAGACAACTCAAGAACACTTGAAACACATAGAATAGCATGTGACAACATTTCATGATTAAGGAAACACATTAGATACGACAATGATAGTAGGTTCCAAAATTCAAATGTAGTGAAATTTTTGGAGGGTGTTGTAGCAGTGACAACAAAACCCTAGTTGGGTAATTTTCTTAAAAAAAAACCTAGTAGAATTTCAATTTTAATATGGTATATCTAAAGAGTTTCTACTGGAAGAAAACAAAATTGTCTATTTTTGAAGTAGGGTTTTTCTTGAAGCACAAAAACCCTAGGAAGTTTATGTTGGAAGAAGAAATTAACGACATATTCAATAGTTAAAAATAAAATAAAATAAAGAAAGTAAAAATTGTGCAACTGTAAAATTCTGAAATAAATCATTTTTAAGAAAACCCTATTTAAATAATTCAAATCAAGAAATTTGAAAGAACCAAGTGAATTTAAAAAAAAATGAAAGAGCTCATGTAGAAGGAAAATGGCGAAAAAGACAAATGTCAAGTTTGAGGTGGATAAATTCACCGACAAAAATAATTTTTCATTATGGAAACTAAAAGTAAGGCCCATTTGCTTGTGCAACAAAGGTTGCACAAAGTAGTAGATGTGGTAAGAAAGAGACAAGTTGGCATGACATATTTGGAATGGGAGGACTTGGATGCCTTATCTCTCAATACCATATAAGGTTGAATCTAGCTAATGATGTTCTCTTTAACATTGTTGAAGAAACCTCAACAACATATCTATGAGGTAAATTGTAAACTTTATACATGTCCAAATCTATAACCAACATAATTTACGTGAAAAAGGTAGTTGTATAGCCTTTAGATGAAGGAAGACACTAAAATTGCAGATCACCTAATACACTTATATTCCAGTTAACTGATATGGAGATTAAATTTGAAGACGAAGATAAAAACATTACTTTTTTATGCTCCTTGCCTGAGTCTTGGTACCATTTTGTGACTTCTATTAGTTTTAGCACAACTAAATCTCTATAATTAGATTCTTTTATGGGATCTCTGTAATTTGAAGAAGTGAAAAGGAAGTCTAGCAATGAAATGTCCACGCTAGAAGCTATGGTAGCCAAAGGCCATTCTAGAGAGAGAGGAGAAAAATCAAGAATTTCTTCCAGATCAAAGTCAAGAGGCAAGAAGTGTAAAGCCAAATGCTAGTTCTACAAAAAGACAGGGCATATCAAGAAGGAATGTTAGAAAATACAAGAGTTTGGTGAAAACCCAAAGAAGGAAGCAAAACAAGTCGAGTAAGGGATGATAGAAGAGGTTTTGTCTGTTGAATCAGGTATGGTAGATGATTTTTGTCTATGTGTAATAATTGTTGGCATTTTAAAGATTGGTTTCTAGATTTTGGCACTTCTCATCACATGAGTCTGCACAAAAACTAGTTCACTTCATATCAAGGTGTGAATGGAATTTCTGTGTTTATGGGTAATAATGGATCTTTTCAAACTGTTGGGGTGGGAAATGTTAGAATTAAAATGTATGATGGTACAATTATAACTTTTATTGATGTTAGACATGTAACTGAGTTGAAAACAAATTCGATTTCTTTGGGAGTGTTGGATTCAGAGGGTTACAAATTCACAGGTAAAGGTGGAGTGCTAAGAGTTTAAAAGGGTGCTCTAGTTGTTATGAGGGTAGATAAGATAAAAAAAAATTACAAACTTAAAGGAAATACTAAGGTCAATGAGGCAACGAATGTATCTGAGGAGGATCGAGAAGAATCTCGCCTAGGGCATCAACGGTTGGGTCACATGAGAGAGAAAGGCCTTCTCGTGTTGATGAATCACAAACTACTTTCTAATTTTAAATCATTGAGTTTGGATTTTTGTAAACATTATGTATATGGAAAACAATGTAGACACAAATTTAAAGCTAGAAGTCATAATAGTAAAGTAGTTTTAGATTATATTCATTATGATCTTTAGGGACCATCTCCTACAATGTCTTATGGAGGTGCATCCTATTTTGTAACATTTATTGATGACTACTCCAAAAAGTTTAGGTTTATATGTTAAAAATAAAGGATAGTGTATTTAATGCTTTTAAATACTTTAAAGTTATGGTGGAAAAGAAAATAAGAAATACAGTTAAATATTTAAGAACTAACAATGGCGATGAATTTACTTCCTTAGAATTTGAACATTATTGCAACGATAAAGGGATTGTTAGACATGAAACTACTATCTATATTCCTCAACTAAATGACATTGTTGAATGTATGAACATTACTCTTATGGGAAGAGCCAGAAGCATGATTATCAATGCTAAGCTTCAGAAGGAGATGTGGGTAGAAGCAGCATCCACTACTTGTTATTTGGTAAACAGATCACCTTCAGTTGCTATCAATTGTAAAATTCCTAAAGAAGTTTGGTCGAGTTAGTCTTGTGATTATTTATATTTAAGAATTTCTGGTTGTAATGCTTATGCTCTTATTCTAAAGAAGTAGTGCTCTAAATTAGACCCAAAAGAAAAATGTTATGTCTGTGTTGGGTATGACGATGTTGTGAAAGGATACAGGTTGTGGGACCCTTCTATGCTAAAGATCGTCGTTTTTAGAGACATAATGTTTGATTTTTCTTTTCTTCTAAAAACTAATGTTGAAAAAGTTGAACAAGAATAGGTATTGTCGAACCAACAAATTAAGTTGGAGACTCAACCTTTTCAGAAAGTTAGAAGGAGAAGAAACTTTTGAAGAAAAAAGTGAAGAAGGTATAAAGGAAAGTGTAAAATCTCAATGACAAGTCACTCTTAGGAGTTCTGCAAGGGAAACAAGAGCATCCAAGAGGTATGGAAATTCTGCTTCTTATGTTGCCCTGATTACTAAGGATGGGAAACCTTCTTGTTATAAGGGAGAAATGGATGATGAAAATAATGAAGAATGGAAGAAGACTACGGACGAGGAAATGGATTGCTTTGCGAAGAACAAAACCTGGGATCTTGTAGAAGTTCCTAAACAGAGAAGTGTTTTCGGATGTAAATGGGACTTCAAATAGAAGAAAAATGTTGATGGAAATATTGAAAGATAGAAGGCAAGAATGGTAGAAAATGGGTATTCTCAAATAGAAGGTATTGACTTTCATGATATTGTTTTGCTAGTTGCAAAAATTGTTTCTATTCATACAATGTTAGCACTAATTGCATTACTTGGCCTTGAGTTAGAACAGATAGATGTTAAAACAACTTTTCTTCATGGAGATTTGGATGAGGAGATCTATATGGAACAACCATAAGGTTTTATAGTCTCCTAGGAAATGGTACAAGAAGTTTGGCTCATTCATGGTGAGTCAAAACTTCACTAGAAGTGAATATGATCATTGTGTGTATTTTAAAATTTTCAATGGTATATTCATTATCTTGGTTTTGTATGTTGACGATATGCTTATTGCAAGCAAAAGCACGGAAGAGATCAACAGGTTAAAAGCTCAACTTGCTAGGACGTTTGATATGAAGGATCTTGGAGCTGCAAAACAAATCTTGGGCATGGAGATACACAAAGATAGGATAAATGGAAAGCTTTGGTTATCACATCAAAAGTATGTGGAAAAATTACTTGCAAAGTTTGGTATGAACAATGTGATACTTGTAAGACAAGTAATTGATGACGACAAAGTAGCTCTCAAAAAGGTCCACACACAGGAGAATTGTGTAGACATGTTCAGGAAACTAGTTTTGGTAGAGAAGTTGCAGTGATGTTTGGCTTCTCTTGGCTTGCAGAAAAGATGATGAATGAACATGGGCAAGGGAATAGGAAAATTGTTGTCAGGGTGGAAATTGTTAATAATGACAACAATTAAAAAACTTTGTAAATGTAATTTACCTTAGTAATGGTTCTTTTGTATAAAAATGTTGTTACCCGTGAGGCTTATTGTATTATAGAGAGTGGTTGTTGACCTCAAATAATAAAACATTCCAATCTCTTGCCCTATAAAAATTTGCTTTGATACATTATGAAAATTTTACCACATAAAATTATGTGTCTTCCTATATAAATTTAGTTTCCTCTTCTTATGTGCATTTTTCTTTCCTACTTAAATTACAGACTCAAAATACAACATTCATTCAATCTTTGTCGGGATCCAAAGCAATACTAAAAAAATATATAATAAAATATGTAATTACTCAAAATACAACATTCAATCTTTCTAAATATTAATATATATCCCAATACTTAAAAAAAAAAATATGGTAAAATGTGTACTTTATTATTAGATAAATCATGTAATAATGTGAATGTGATGTACCCCACTGATTAAAAGTGTTGACAGGACGGACAGTTTACGAGGACGGTGTTTCTTTGAAGCAGAGTGAATGAGATTCTTTTGCATTGAGTATGGGCACTGGGATTTAATCTCAACGTTACGTTATCCGATATACCTGGGATTTTAATGGTGGGTTTGGTAAGCTTAAAATGGATGTATATTTCGAAAACCCTTTTGCTCTATGCGAGTGGGCCTGGCTGTACAAACGGTTTACAGGCCTATAGATTCCACCACGTGTTTACAAAAATGAGATCGGTATTGGATTCCCTTGTGATGTGACCTTTCAACTTTAATAATTGTACTGATCCCCATTGCCTTCGGCGAAAAATTGAGATCTGGGCCATTTTAAAATCTATTATGATTTAATATTAGACCAATGTAATATAAATATGTATATATGACTTTTTAATCATAAAAACTTCTCATTCCAAGTGCTCTCTCCAGCATAACTGTTGGAGATTTTTTATTACACTATTATGGCTTTTTAATAGTGAAATGAAATGAAATGATATTTTAAGGTTCATGAGACTAAAAGTAATTTATGAGACTACTAGTTTTTTGTTTTTTGTTTTTTATAATTTAATCTTTTTTCGATTTTTTCTAATGTCTTTGAACGCATCACATTCCAAAATGAAATGTTTTTCCGATTTCATAGCCCTAGATGTGTAAAATGTACATAGTTCTTCCCAAACTTCTTTAGACCTTTTCCACCGTCCTTTTCACACTTAAAAACAAGAATTTATTTCATTGTTAAAATATTTGGTATATATTTGACTTTATGTTAATTTTATAATTATTTTTAATTAAGTAAAAAAAATATAATTATTTTTATATAAGTCTTTATCTTTTATATTAATTAATATTAAAAATATTTTATAAAGGTTAAATCTTATTGGCTATTTATTAATTGTTGATAATTAAATGAAAATTTTGAAAGTCCTAACTAAAATTATATATTTTATAAATATTAAATCTTATTGTCTATTTATTAATTATTGGTAATTAAATTAAATTTTCGAAAGTCCTAAGAAACATCTATTAGCATGCGATAATTTAAAGAATCATTTTCATGGGATAAAAAGTTTAATACCTTTTATTAAAAATTAATAATTAATTTGAGAGGAGAAATTATAATATTTAATTATTTTTAATATAATTTTTAATAATTCTAATTACAGTTGTTAAGGAATTACAATTTTAAATAATTAATTAATTATAATATATATGTTTAAATATTTTTAAATGTAAAATTTATTTTTATATTTAAAAATACAATTTAAATAATAAAATATAAAAAATATATCTTCACATTTTAATTAAAAAATTACTAAAATCACTTATTTAAATTTTCCTTAAAATATAAATAAATTTCAAACAACTTTAACGAGAAAAGATTCCCCTTCATATATAAAATTAAATTATTTATTTTATTTTATTTTATTTTGAAATTATATATTAACATATATATAAATTTCCCTTATTTAAAAAAAATATATTTATTTTATTTTTAAATTATATATAATTAAGAAATAAGAATATTTATTTTATTTTTAAATTATACATTAATTAAGAAATTCAATGGGTGTAGTTTTTTTTAAGAAGTTACTATATATATAATTGTTTTTTTAAATAAATGGATTTTTTTTACTTTAAATTTTGAGTCTCATATATCAATTAAGTTTTTGTTTGCCTTTGTTTAGTACTTTCTCTTTGACTATATTATCTTACATTAGGTTATTAACCTACTTCCTTAGTGATTAACTTGCTTGATTCTTATAAGAATTATTAATATAATTTAGAGGTATGAATATGTTAGCTACATACCCACACATTATATGGATACACTAGTATTCTATACCTTATTATGCTAGATGATTAACTAATGGTTAATTGTGATTAATGAATAAAATATGATTAATCTTAACCTTGATTAATGATCAAGGTTATGGTTAACCTTAAGCTTGATCAATACTTAAGCTTCATTAGTGATTAATTAACCCTTATTCCTAGCTTATAATTAGTAAATTGTAATTTAACATGATTTCTTTAATATTTCTTATGAATCCATGAGTTTGATTGACATTAAAAAGATATTATTATTTTATTGTTATTAGTGTCTTATTGTTTTAACATATTTATGCCCTAACATGATTGTCTTCCTCAAATTAAATTTTGGATAAGAGGATGTGTGGGAGTGGATCTAGGGGAGTAATGGAGGGCGGTAACATCAATTGTTGGGTTTGTGGCATTGACTCAAGGGAGCGGGGGAGGAGGGGTGACAAGGGAGGGCATAAGTGTGGGAAGCTTGGGAGAGAGGGCATTCTTATGGGGATTTTAAGTTTTGGCACTTTGGGGGTTGATTTCTAGTTTTGGGACAAGGAAGTGTAGAGGTAGGTTGTCACTTGAGAGATGGATTACGGTGTTGGACGCTATAGGGGTGTTGGCATGGAGACACATTGAGAATGAGATAAACATGGATGGTTACAACAAAAGGGGTTGGGAAAGGAGGTAAGTCAAGAGGGAAGGTGAAATAAAGTGGGGAGAGGTAGTAAGAGGTGAAGATAGGTGAGATAATGAGTGGTGGGATTGCGGGAATGGTGCATAAGAGGAAAAGGAGGAGGAGGTAAGAAGATAAATAGTGTGGATAGAGATAGGTGACATTAAGAAATAAGTGAGATAAGAGTGGGATATAGGTGAAATTCAAAGATGTGGGAATGAAGAGTGGGTGATAGGGGCAAATAGAGAAGAGATGAGAAGATCTAGATCATTTCTAGTGATCTAAGACACATATATTTCTACTGAAAACCACCTAGTGGCACAACATAAAAAATAATAGGCCAATGATACTCTCAGGTCATGTGTGGTTGTTTAAGGAATTGTTCTTGGCCCTAGATGGATAAAATTTTCCTTTTTGGCTCCATGTTAATTTTCCATCCCATTCTCATGTACATGGCCCCAAGATCCATACCCATGTTGACTATACCCATCAAGAGACCAAAAATACTTTTGAAATAT
Source organism: Pinus tabuliformis (assembly GCA_031772625.1). Taxonomy (NCBI): domain Eukaryota; kingdom Viridiplantae; phylum Streptophyta; class Pinopsida; order Pinales; family Pinaceae; genus Pinus; species Pinus tabuliformis. The sequence goes on from CM062812.1 coordinate 916,856,091, forward strand.
TCTTTATGGTGAGTCAACATGTTGTTGATGGCCCTAGATACCTACAAGATTTCTTTGGCAAATTTTTGTCAAACCCACCTTATGAATACTTAGTGATAAAGTGCATGCAAGTTCGTAGAGCATAAACTTATGCTTTAAATGTGCACATGTTGATGTAGGTGCATCTAACCTAGGTCAATTGTTTACTAGAGGAGTTATTTTAGAAAGCTAGGATTTAATTATTTATTGTATTTTTCCTATAGTTTTTAAGAGAGAATGAAGATTATTGTAAATAGGAGAAGATTTGAGAGTATTCTCGAAGGTTTGAGACGATTATGGATTAGTTAGCTCTTATCTAGGGATAAGGGATTAGATGAGAGATTTTATGGATTATGAGAGATATTTTGGGAGGTTTTTGAGGGATCTAGAACCTACCTTGGGTTCTAATCCATTTGTATAAATTGACGTTAGCCCATGAGGCATGTAAGAGGTAGAAGTATGTGAATGATTGTGAGGAACGAGAGGCCAATCATCGGGCCATGATTTCTCTTGTAAATATTTCCTTTAATTAATTATTTGGAGAGTTTATGTGTTTTTTGTTATTGGGTGAATCTCAGTTCATTTTTGGTATTATGGTGTGTGTTTATGATTAAGTTGCAGACCTATGGTTATTTGACCTGCATCACATGTGCTCAAATACAGTTGTGCATTCTAGAGTCTATGCACATTCTTTCTATTTCAATTTTTTTAGTAAGAGTGATAACCTTAGCCTACATGTTCACTAATTTGGTTTCCTTGGATTTAGGTTTAGAGTGCCAAACCTAGTGGTTTATGATACAAATACATTAAAACCTCTATTATAGCATGACACTATTTTGTAAAAAATAGTGTTATACTATAACAATGTGTTCTCTACAAAGGAAATTACATCTATGAAAAATAATATACATAGGAAAACTCAAATTTCACCTATTTAAATGCATATTTAAGAAATACAAATTATATATTTGGAAAGCTAATTCAATTTTACTTTTTATACCATATCCAAATTCATTGTACAAGTATGTTAAATAATCTTGCAAGTTAACATATTGTTGTTTTTCCATGTTTTCATTGTCACTAATGCATTGTGAAAGACAATAGTTAATTTATGCCTACCCTAATATGAAACCAAAACATTATGTCCATCCTTGATTGAATTCAAGTAAATTAATATTGATGGAAAAACTCTTCTCATGTTTAATACTTTATTATAACATGAAAAAAACACTATTATATCTTTCTATTACTTTTTTATAATTAAAAACACAATGACAATAATTGTACTAGTTTCTTTAACCAAAACTAAAAAACAATTCAAAACAATCCATCCTTATCTTAAACAAAATATCAATATAAAATACATATTTAATTTATATTGATTATTTTAATCAACAAATACATAAATATATTAATATTTATGACATTTACTTTCAAAAATCTCTAAATCACTTCACTATTATTATTATGTTCAGATTATATGTGAAACATTTTCATATTAAACACAGGAAATCACTATTTTTTAAGTCATCTCCCAAAAAATACACATATAACCACTAAAAAATAACTCCATTTACAATCACTTAGAGTTAACCACTCTTTTTACAATCATTTAGAGCTAACCACTCCTTTCTAACCTTCTCATTATGTGAAAAGGCCTTCCTATTACCATCCCACTCATTATGTTAAAATTCCTCCAAAATCCATTTAGTCTTTGTGAAGATCATAAACAATTCAACCTCAATATAGAATGTTACACATAAAATGTGTGAAAAGTACATATATCCAACCATTTATTACAAAATCTGTTTAGTCTTGTCAATATCATAAACAATTCAATCTCAATATAAAATGTTAGACTTAAAATGTGTGAATAGTACATATGTCCAACAATTTATTACTATGTTACATTATATATTTCTAAAACTTTCAACATTTACTTATAAATAATATTGCAATTAATTTAATACCTTATAAAATCCATGATAAATAATGTAAACTAAAATCAAATTTGTTTTTCAAAAAAGGTAATACTATAAAACAATATGTAGAGGATTGCATGCCTGCTCTAGTTTAATTCATGTAAAAAAGGGACAACGTTGGAACCATCTCTAAAAAAATTTAAAAACTGAAACCATGATGGTTTTTTTATATTGAAAAATTAAAAAAAAATTAAATTCAAATTTAATAAAAGTTAAATCTTTAATTAATTTAAATTTTATTTTATTTTTTATTTTTTATTTTATTTATTTTATTTTTTTTGTGTAAAGACTATTTCTATTAAAAAAGAGAAAAAATATGTACAAAGAGGTTGAAACCTCAGAGGGGGCAGAAGCCAGCCTTCAACCAGAGATTCTGAGACATACAGATCCTTCAATCTGCCCTTTCAGGATTGAGAGACTTCGAAACATGATTTGTAAGACCCTGACATACAAAAAAGTAATCCAGTTCTGTATCTAGCACAACAGTACTATCGCCGACTATGGCTTTGCTGATAAGCATTCTGTCATACCCGCCATAAACAAAATTAAAGCAAAAACAAGGCTTGCTGAGCCATGATTTGTTGCTGCTCATCAGATTATATTGGCTCGCACCGATACAAAACAAGAACTGAGACAAGAACAGTATCCAGAGACCCAAAACATAGACGCATAGCATAAAATAAAACAGAGCAGAGGCAAGAGTGCCACCAGTAGGCATTGAACCAGAATCATTAGACATGTTGCGGAGAGTCGGGCGCATCCTTGTCCACCTGGCTGGAAGAGGCAATCCATGTGACGAATTCATTATCTGCATTCCCCTCGATACCGCCATCTGGAGGAATTACCAGATTCAAGATGCTACCTGGATGATGAACCGGCTCACAAGCAAGCACCTCGCGCTGACTGGATTCTGCCTGAGGCTGAGGAGCCTCAGGAACAATGCCGTCTTCCTGCATGTTGTCGTCATTGAACACGACCCCAGCCATCTCCCCCTGAAGAACACTGTCATCCTGAGACTGAGAGGTGGTGGTGTGGGTCGAGCTGCTGGGCTTATCCTCCTCCTCAGCAAGAATTACAGTGATGCTGGCTGATAACACTGGCCTATTGAGCCTGCTATGGAAGGTGAAGCGAGTTGTTTGAAAGGAGTTGTGCAGGAGAGGTCTAGCATGGCCAGAGGGCGGAGAGGACGGGGAGGCAGAAGCAATTGGGACAATGTTCTGAGGAGCAGAATGAGAGGCCCTGCCTCGATTACCAGTGTTACCTCCACGGCGAGAGACTCCACGACGGCGAGGCATCTTCGAATTATCAGAGAAACCAGGTAAGGGAAAATGGCAGAGCCGAAGGGGGAAGGACTGAGCGCAGACGAACCAGGCAAGACTTAGAATCCAAGAGAGCTTCCTATCTGCCTGGACGAAACAGGGGTGCGGGAAGAAAATCAGGCGGAGGTGGAAAGAGCCGAGGGCAATGGCATAAACCAGACACCAGGCCATGGATAAAACAACGAGCATAGTCTCTCGAACCAAGCGCGCATTGAATACGAACTGTGCGACCATAATTCTGTACTCTGTCCAATTGATATCGCATGCCATGGAAATGTGCGATCCTCGTCCGCGAGCCAGGTGCAGGGACAGCTGCCTGCGAGTAATAAAACCTCATAAATGCGCAGCAGTAACACCCGCATCCGGGGAATTTAAATTTAATTTAATTAATTCAAATGAAATACATATATTTCAATTTCCTAATCCAAAATTAATGTCTAAAAGTTATATAAAAATTATCCCATCTCCTTTGTGATAAACAATTGGTGAAATTCAACATAAAATCTATTTGCCTAGCTAAAACTATTTATAGAGGAAGATCCACTAGAAAAAGGTAAGGAGGTGATCACATGGAAGACAAATATTAATCATGATGCACAAAGTCAATGATTGGGTTAGTGTTTGTCCATTAAATATCACTTTATTCTCATCCAACACACAAGATGAAAAGGCACTGAACTAATCATTGGCTTAGTATATGGTGTTTGTCCATTAAATATCACTTTATTCTCATTCAACGAACAAGATGAAAATGCACTGAGCCAATCAATACATGGTGCTTAATTTTCATCTTGTCCATTAAATATCACTTTATTCTCATCCAACTGACAAGATGAAAAGGCCGATCATTGGCTTAATGCATGGTGCTTAATATTTGTCCCAAACATTAACCACCATGTACTAAGCCAATGATTGGCTCGATGTTTTTTCATTTTGTCCATTGGATAAGAATAAAGTGATATTTAATGGACAAAATGAAAACACACTAACTCAATTATTGGCTTAGTGCACCATGTTTAACATGTGTCTTCTCATCCAACTAACAAGATAATAAAATGATATTTAATAGACAAAAATAAAATCATATTTAATGGACAAGAATAAAGTGATACAATAAAGGGATATTTAATAGACAATATGAAAAAGTAAGCTAATCATTGGTTTAATACATAGTACTTAATATTTTCCTTATTTAATTGGGTGATTCATCTAAAAAATAAGTCAAGGTGAAGTGGCAGCTGGATCTGTCAATGGAGACTCCTGATATTTATTGCTCCCAAGTTCGGCTGCCTGTAAAGGTAATAGAGTCTTTCCTCGTACCACCTTCTCGACCTTCTCCCAAATCCATCCTCTATCTTTCGAATCTGGACGACCATTTCCTTGTAAGGAGGAGATTTGATGTATTTCTTGTCTACAGTAATGGTTCCCGGAATAATTACACCGCCACAAATCCAGCTAGGGTTATTCAGGATGCACTGTCACAACTTCTGTCTTACTATTACCCACTCGCAGGCCGGGTAAGGAAAACACAAGACGGTCGTAAACTCCAAGTGGACTGCACGGGAGAGGGTGCTCTCTTTGTTGAAGCCGCCACGGACAGCACACTACCAATTCTGGGAGAATTCGAGGAGCTGAAATCGTCGTTCGATCAGCTGCTCTTTCAGTTTCCGCTCACCGCAGAAGTCGATGAAGTCCCCCCTCTCATTTTTCAGGTAAACCTCTTTTCATATACTCTTGGATTTCTCTTTACAATTACTGGGAAGATTTTAATGAAATGGCTGATCACACCGCGTGCTTTTATCTTGAAAAATTAGGTCACGCGCTTCCATTGCGGGGGCTTTGTGGTGGGTGTGAGTTTCAACCATAGTCTGTGTGACGGACGAGGGGCAGCCCAGTTTCTGATGGGACTTGCAGAGATTGCGAGAGGAGAGGCGAAGCTTTCAGTCGAACCAGTGTGGCAGCGGGAAGATCTCAAACCCCACCAGCCCTATCTTGTCCGTTTCCAGCATCATGAGGTCCTTGAAAGCATAGTTACCAAGTTCGAATTCGAATTCAGATTCGAATTCGATAAGATACGATAAAAATTCGGAAGAAAAAAATTCAATTCGAAGAAAATTCGGCACTATACATCTTTTATATATATATATATATATATATATATATATATATATACACATCATTTATATATATATATATATATATATATATATAACTTAAATACTTTTCTTTCATTTTCTTCCCATTTATTTTGAAATTTAAATAAATTTAATCAATATAATATACAAAACTAAAAAATATATCTGTATTTAGTTTCTGATTTTATTTTAAAATCCTTTTTATAGTTAAGACATTTAAAAATTAAATATTTAAAACTTATTTTTTTTTAAATTCCTTTTAACAAAAATATATATCGAAAAATCAATTCTTAACATAAATATATATAAAAAAAATCAATTAGTTTTTAGTCAACTTCAAAATTTTCTTTCCTACTTATCTCAGCTTTTTAAACCATTAAAGGAAACATTAAAATTTTGAAATCTGAAAATTTCAGGTTGCCATTACTTTCCATTTTACCTCTTATCTTGTTTCCATTGACATATATTTTGTCTAAATTTTAAAATCTTGATAAATTTCCGTCGCCATTAGTTTCCATTTTATTTGCTATCCTGCCTTTATTGGCATCAGTTTCCATTTTACATTAGTTTCTATTTTACTGCTCTCTTGCCTCCATTAACATCTATTTTCAGTTTAAAAATAATTACATTTACCATTGGAGACACTTCAGATTTTTTTGTTTATCTAATTAGAAAAATTAATCTTGCATTTTATGTAACCAGCCAGTAATAATAAGTAATACTAATCTGCAAAAAATACTCCAAGATATAATAGGAATAGTCTGATTAGAAATGCACGCTCTCACATTATGCAGCGATTCAATAGTAAGTAATAATAATATGCAAAAACAATAGTCAAGAAATAATAGGATGAGTCTGATTAGGAATGCACACTCTCACAGGGTGAAGCGAATATGAACCGGATCGAATTTTTATCGAACTATTCGAAATACGAATCGAACTCACGAATTTCCGTATTTTTTCCACCGATTCGGACGTATTTGGTAACTATGCTTGAAAGTGGATACCTCGTTAATCCTAACACTCCGCTGTCGACTGTGAAAATCGAGGACCTGGTCCTCGCCTCATTTTTTGTCAACTCAGATGCCTTACAAAGGATAAAACAGCCCATCGTAGAGGAGCTGAAGGAGCACTGTACAACTTTTGATGTTTTAGCAGCGTTCGCGTGGCGAGCGAGAACAAGGGTTCTGGGAATCCCTCTTCATCACGTTGTCAGGTTTCTCTTCGTAGTCGACGTGAGGGGGCGCCTCAGCCCCCCTCTGGCAGAGGGATACTACGGCAATGGTCAGTACGTGGCATGTGCGCGCAGCAGTAGAGCGGAAGAGGTTGTGAATGGCTCCCTTTCGCATGTTGTAAAGATGATAAAGAAGGCGAAGTTATGTTTAACTGAGGAGTACCTGAGATCGAGCATAGCGTTCCTTGAAATGAAACGGTCATGCCCAGAGATCACAGATCAGGTGCTCATGTGTGTTGAAGATACATATCTTACTGACTGGAGGTGGTTGGGATTTAACCAAACGGACTTTGGGTGGGGTGAGCCCCTCATTGCTTGCCCCGGTAATTGGCTCAAAATTTTGTTATGCCCATTTGCATTTCTGCCTCCCCCGAAGACCAAGAGCGGAGTAACGATGCTCTTCTGCGTGCCACGCCCAGCACTGAAAACCCTTGAAACGGAATTACATTGTCTAATGTGAATCAGTGGTTACAAATCTCTAGTGATTAAATATTTCATTGTCCACTGCTGTGACTAAAGGGCCTTCCCTCTGGAATGTAGATCAGGTAAAGTGAGATAAAATCTAGGCAATATTCTGCTTTCTGGGGCATTGGCAGCTTTAGGCGAACTGGGGTCTTTTTAGTAGTTGGTGGGGGTGGTTTTCGTTGGTTTTGCTGCGGCTATGGATTCATTCAAAAATGTATGGTTGGTATAATTTGAGTGGATTAAATAATTAAAATATGTTATTTTTTCTTAAGAAGAAGTAGAATGTGTATTTTTTTTTTTTTTTTTAATTATATTTTGTTATTTTATTTTATTTTAATTTTAGTTATAAAAAATTTAAAAAGAAAATGTTATATTGTGTTTGATAACAATTTCATATTTAAAAATTTAGAATTTCCTGGTTAAATTTAATTTATGAGTAAAGTATTACTTTTTCGAGATGATATGGAATCTATTTAAATGTATATAATCTATGGTCAATCATATTGTAGTTCAGAATCTAAAAGTAATGGTTTTCATTGTGTAATGTAAAGTTTAAGGATTTTCATTAACATCTAAAAAGAGTTTTCAAGATAACAGAAAAAATAAATATGTATAATTATTAATATTAGAAATGTTGTATTTTAATGATCGAATTAATAAAAGTAGTCTAAAATGCCAATGCATTAGAAACTTCCTATCATGTCACCTTTAATGTTCCACTTAGAGTCACCTTTGATGTCTCATCTCTTTCCATCCTTGACTTCCCTTGTTTGAATATGATTTCCCTTCCCTGAATATCATTCCACCAAATTCAAATTTGTCTCCATAATCTTTCACCCCTTTGTTTGCACAAAGTAGTCTAAAGCGGAGATGCCAAATACGTCATTACAAGAACTGATAATAGGCTAGATGAAAGGAAATGTCAATGCTTTCAATTATTGAATTGAGGGATTCACCATTCCATGATTCATTAAGGTTAAATTGATCCATTTGTTATGAAACCCATATGATTTTCCATTCCACTAGTTAAAGGGGGACAAAACTATGATTTAATTATGGATTTCAGTTTGCTTAACCATGTTTTTTGTGGAAGTGTTCAACCATGATGTTTTTGACTTACATCCTGTCGCTTAGTAAAAGAATAGTGAAACTCTTTTCTATATATTAAATGAATTAGCTACAATGCTTTGTAAATGTACTTGTAAAATGTATCTTCCCATTGAAAGTTTCTTCCACTTTATATTAACATATATCTAATATATGTCATAATATCTTAATGTCATGATTCAATGCACAACTCAGTGGTGTAACATCTTTATCCATTGATTTTTTGTGGAGTTTGTCCTTATTTTGGGTGTAACATCTTCATCCATTCATTTTTTTTGGAGTTTGTCTTTATTTTGGGACGTATGTGGCTACAACAATTTTGAACAACCACTTGCACAATATTGTAGATGAATTTGAATTCTAGGAAAAGCTTATTTATAAAAAAAATAGTTTAAAATATACCTAATTTTTTTTTATTTCAGTATTGAATTCATTGATTGATTGTCTACCGATGCTGTTGAACCAAAAGAATTTTTGGCAAGTTTGTATGTCACAAATTTCTAACCACGCTTCTATATTCCTAGTAGTTCGAGCTTTTTAATCAATTTTGAAAATTGATATTTTAGACACCTATTTTCACAAATAAATGACAAATGTCATCCACCAAAAAATGTATCCGTGTTTGAAGCATTTTTCAAAATTATTGGACTGGATTTTTATTAGAAACCCAATCTCAATTTACTTTTTCAAGCCATAATGCCCAGTAAATGTGAAAGCATGCTCCACACCAAGCCATATGTAATGCAAGCTCATGGTACGAGTCCTAAGGTGGAATATAATTGCCTCCAAATATATGTAATCTCTGACATGTGTGCAGTGGAGATTGCATTCTTTATCTAAATGTAATAACCATTACAGGTACTTGTAAATTTTGATACCAACTGTTTGTAATAAAATAAAGGCAAGAAACTTCATGTAAGAAATTGCTATACATGACAGGGTGCTTCATTTTCATTGCAAACTCAAGTTGTCACTCAATGTTTTTATTTATCGTTTCAACATTTCTTATTTGTTTCTTTTTTGTTGTGATATTGCTAAATTTCACAAGTGTTACACTTCCATTGACCTCCAAAAATTTCCAAGTTGTCCGTAATGTAATGTTTAAGTATTCATTTTGTTTAACAAATATTATTGATTACAATCCCTTTGAACTCCAAAACAATCCCAATTAGTAGAATGCAATGGTTTGTGTATTAAAAGTATCAAATATGTAATGGCATCTTTTATTGGACACCATATTGTCCTAAATTAGAAGCAGGTTTAGATTTAGAAGTGAGTGACAATATTAAAGGGGTAGAACCTATTTTGGGTTGGCTTAGATGATGATTCTTAAACTTATTCACCCAATTATGGAACAAATTTTATGTTAATATAAATACATATTCCTGTGCAATACACAATATAGAGTTTATCAAGCATGGTATGGAATCTTTTTAAAAGCATTTGGAAACAAACAATGGGCTACTGGACATGTTCAATATATGCTTCAAGGAAATCTTAAAGAGCTTAACTTTAGAAGTTAAAGAATTTCACTTCAATTCATTGTCTGTTAACTCTTCGAAGAAGATTGGTAGTCCCCAAAAAGGTAATAATATTACCTTCTATTTGTTAGAGTAGAAGTATTGTTTTTTGATAAAATCTAGTCAAACCCACTAAGTAAGGAGCACCGACTCTATCGTTATATGATATACCCAACCTTAAAGACACATAGCATATGAGAATCAACTCACTTGCTTGAGTATCTTGTATTCTGGGTTTGAAAGTGTCCATCAGTGTGCATTATTACTTTCTACATCCAAGTAGCTCCAACTGGTTTCCTTTTAGCAAAGTTAATGTAGGTTAAAATATATATATAAAGAATAGTGACACAATTTCCTTGAAAACTTAAATACAATGAAATGATATAAATGACCCTTTCAAAAATATTTTTCAAGGGAGATGATGCCTTCATCAAATGCAATCTAAGTCAGAAAATAAAAAACAATTTCCATTGTGCAACATAATGCAACTCAAGATAGTATCATTGATCGGATGAACCACAAGTCTAAGGGCCATCTGCCAATGAAATAAACAAATCCAAACAATATTGAGTTGGTTTATTATAGCCTCAAATTGAAACATATTATGAGCTAAAGATTGTGGTAGTGGTAACTTTATCTATTTTTGGAATATAATATGGTTTTCTTACCTCCTTGTAATTTATCTACAGTCAATTTGCCAATTCCCTAATAGGTAACTCCATCCCAAGCCACCTAAGTAAACTGTAAAAAAACAATGTGTTTGAGTGTATTTTATAATAATTTGATTATCCAAACTAAAAATATTTCCAACAGGCTTTGGTTCACTGATGAGGTCCAAAAAAGCTATCAACCAGGGTTACATTCTTATTGTGGCCTACAACTCTTCCTAAACCCAATGGCGTGTTAAAAAAGGAATGACGCAAGGTGCAATCATCTAACAACTTTGGAAAAACACGTACCCCGAGACCTGACACCCAACTGAAAGGAATTTCGTGTTATGTGGTACAACCCTTGACCTCAACCATGTTTGTCAAAGCAACTTCCAAACCGAAAATAAACTAAAAATATCACAGATTCAAAAAAAGATTTGAAAATGTAACCTAATATATATACCTTCACATGAAAACTACAGAGTTTATGAAGCGATACATGATGAGAATGCATTAACAAAGGATCCAAGTATAAGACATGCATCCCTTGAGCATCAACTATAAACTCAAAAAAATCATCGAAAGGCCACCCATCTTGAGTCAATGTACAAAGAGTTCATTCTAAGCATAGCTCCATCAATGTCCTACAATTTTCTACTGGGGAAGGCTTGGTTTGCAATCCCATTGACCCATATGCTACATTCTCAACTTTTCCAATTGAAACATTACAAGTTGGAGCTCTTGAAATTCCAGTAATTTAATGTGCCTTTGTCTTAAATCCATCCCAGCGTATATGCATGGACTGTGTCTTGTGGAAGCGATAGAGAGATATAAATTTGGGTGTAATGAATGCATTTGTACATAGTTGGATAGGAGGAATATTGTAAATAATGGGACATAAGTATTAGAAATGGCTACTTATTTGATATCAGATACATTTTTACTGTATATGAAGTATTAGCAATGGATATTGTTGGTAAGGGATGGTGGAATAATGAAGCCATTGTAGTTGTTGATGTTGGATATATTGATGCATGTCAACAATTTCTAGTTCATCACTACCATGAAGAATTAGAAGCCTTCTAGGATTGCCACAGACATTTCAACTTCCTATAAAGACTGTGCATGATAGTGATTTTTTCAAAACGAGTTAAGATTTTCTAGAGCAAAGAGGTTAATAAATCCTTCAAATCCCTAATGAATATTGGCAAATGTTGCGAGTATATGAATTAGAAAAAGTGAAAACTATGGGTTAAATACATATTGAAGACAAGAGTTAGGTAAGGAAGTAGCCATATGACATAGTAATGGACTAATTGGATGTAGCAGAATCTATGAAGACAAGAAAATGGTTCAGTATTGTGTTGCAAAAAATTGATAGACACAAAGACAAACATAGAGATAGAAGACACAATTATACAAAAGACATATATGCATATATATCTTACAACACAGACATAGAAACAAAGAAACATACAGACACATACATAGATGTATATATATGTAGGAACGAACTAGTGAATCGAATGAAATAAACGAACATGGCTATGTTTGTTTTTTTCTATGAAATGTATTTGCACATTTGATCCATTGTAGAAAAAAATATAACTATGTAAGACATACCAAGTTCAAGTAAAAATAATAGAATTGTTAAGTAAAAGGAAGAAAATTCTTATGTGTAAAAACAATTAAATGTTTTCTGCTTTGTAAGATCTATGTGTTATTTGTCAAATTGTTGAGATATTAAAATAAATTCCTATGTGTTGGAACATCTAAATGTTTTCTTCTTTCTAATACCTATGTGTAATTTGTGACATCATTGACAAACTAGAATATAAGCATTGGGAACTTAGTTAGAAACAAGTAAAAATAATGTTGGTAGTAATACTTATTGTTCATGTGTTTTTTATAAAAAGGAAATGATTGTGTGGATGTGACAATATTCATTAACAAAGGCATGAAAGTAGTTTCATGTGTACTATGGTTCTTTTGCATTTTATGGTTGATTGTGAGACAAATAGTGTCATGATCTATCCAATACGTATCTAGTATAAAGATTTTGTAACTACAAGTTATGTTTGACCATATATGATCGATGATTGATGTTGGTGCATTGCTATTTGTGTCCAAAGGAAAATCAAGGTTATAATTTCTGTATTCAAGCTTCTGTGATCCATAATGAATTAAACAAAGTCTTTCGGTAGAAATCACATGAGAGAATTTTTTTTGGCTGATGCATTTTGAACCAACAAGTTTGGTTCATCATCAGGACCAGATGAAGAGCCAGGCCATGGAAAAGGCTTAAATAGATTATTAAGAGGGTGCTTAATCTGAGCAAACAGAGGAACAAGGGAAGAGTCTCTACATCGTTTTATAAAATCTAGATCTATCTTCAACTTGGAAACCCTTACGCGAGACCGTTCAAAGTGATGAACTTTAATAGCAGTGGCCCTTCCATATAGGGTATTAATTTCTGTATTCAAGCTTCTGTGATCCATAATGAATTAAAAAAAGTCTTTTGGTAGAAATCACATGAGAGAATTTTTTTGGCCGATGCGTTTCGAACCAACAAGTGTGGTTCATCAATAGAACCAGATGAAGAGCTAGATCATGGCAAAGGCTTAAATATATTATTAAGAGGGTGCTTAATTTGAGCGAATGGAGGAACAAGGGAAGAGTCTCTACATCGTTTTAGAAAAGCCAGATCTGTCTTCAACTTGGAAACCCTTATGCGAGACTGTTCAAAGTGATGAATTTTAATAGCAGTGGCCCTTCCGTATAGGGTAGTAACTTATGTATTCAAGCTTTTGTGATCCATAATGACTTAAACAAAGTCTTTCGGTAGAGATCACATGAGAGAATTTTTTTTGGCCGACGCGTTTCGAACCAACAAGTGTGGTTCATCATTAGGACCAGATGAAGAGCCAGACCATGGCAAAGGCTTAACTAGATTATTAAGAGGGTGCTTAATCTGAGCAAATGGAGGAATAAGGGAAGAGTCTCTACATCCTTTTAGAAAAGCCAGATCTGTCTTCAACTTGGAAACCCTTACGCGAGACTGTTCAAAGTGATGAACTTTAATAGCAGTGGCCCTTCCGTATAGGGTAGTAATTTCTGTATTCAAGCTTCTGTGATCCATAATGAATTAAACAAAGTCTTTCGGTAGAAATCACATGAGATAATTTTTTGGCCGACACATTTCGAACCAACAAGTGTGGTTCATCATTAGGACCAGATGAAGAGCCAGACCATGGAAAAGGCTTAAATAGAACCATGGTCTGGCTCTTCATCTGGTCCTAATGATGAACCACACTTGTTGGTTCGAAATGTGTCGGCCAAAAAAATTCTCTCATGTGATTTCTACCGAAAGTCTTTGTTTAAGGTTGTAATTGTACACATGACACTTTAATTTGTTTGTTTTGTTGTTTCTTTGGAGCATATCAATGTTGAAATATCCTACAATGACTATTGTTTGATTTGAGGGTATATTGCATAATATTTTTGTAAGATTTTGTGTTGTAATGATCAATGTTGCATATGGCACAACATAGAAATTAAGAACTGTAATATGCATGCCATGAAGAATCATCTTTGCTATTGTAGCTTGTATATTTTACTCTTAAAAGTGCATATGTTCCAAAAACTTTATATCTTTTTTGACACATATGAGTAAACCATGTTAATTATAATTTGATATGCAATTGAATGCTTCAAGTTTTTGCAGTAAGATGGGTTGTTTCAAATATGTTTCTTGTAAAAATGGGATGTCAGATTGCATTAGATCATAGTCTCTTAGCAGACCATCGATACATATTTTTAAATTGTGGGTGTTTCTAAGAGAAAGAATTGAGGTATATGCCTTTTTTCAATGGATGGATAACTGCTGTTTAGTTTTAACTTTGCACTTTTCTCCATGCATTCCATTTTAAGAGAAATTTTGTGTTTAGCTTTGAAGTTTTATTTCTTAAGTGGGTTTAGAAAATGTTGGGAATGAGATCCCCCAAGGAGAGTTTTGGGGCTAAAAGCCCATGGTTGAGTCAAATTTTGTAATAAAGTTGTAAAGACTCCGCATTTTATGGTCGCGGAGTGCGAAGGTGTCATAAGTCATAAAGGGTTTTCCGCCCTTAGTTTTGTAAAGTAAAGTCGGCTGTAAGAGATCTACCCATGGTCCGTGGACCATGGGATTGTATAAAAAGAGCTAAGCTCTAAGTAGTTTTGGAGACACACAATGTAATGAAGAAGATAGTCGTATCTCTGAAGTAAGAAGTCTAAGTTCTGGGTCATAGCGTAGGTAGAGGCTCTATAGCTGAGTGCGCAGAGGCCTAGGGTGGAAGTCCACAGCTGAGTGCGCGGACCCCTGCAGTTGTGTGCGTAGGGTGGATAGAGTCTGTAATCGCTTAAAGATATCAATAAAGAGAAGTATTCTACAATTTATGAGTCTTTGTTCCGATTAATGCATCTTATCATTTTATGCATGAATTGCCTTTATAATGCTTATATGATGCGCGAATGAATGCAATTACATTGGAAAACTAAACGCAATTAAGGATATCTATTTACGCGGTGCTAACTACAATTGTTTAATAAGACAAGTAAGACACTTAGACTAGTTTGGGAATCTGCATGGTACGCTGCCATAGCAGCGCAAAAGTACCTGAGCCGCAGAGTAGGCCTACGCAAATGTCAATCATACCTTTTTGTGGAGGTATTAAAGGGCAGAATAGAGGGCTTGTTTGGCAATCCCTAGAGTGAAGCGACCTGCATGACGATAGGAATAAGAGGAATAAACTGACATCACGACCATCAAAGGGTGCAGAAACTTGGTTCCAACATCCCCCGATACAGCTTCAGGTGAGACTTCAGTCCGCGCTCTGCGGGCTGATGCTGAAAGGGCCAGTAGTGTAGGGATTTGTTTGGCTAATTAACGTTGAACCTGGGTCAGGCCCCAATAAGCCAACAAGTGGTTCCATTGCGAGGACTAGAATATGCATAATAGATGTGTGATGTCGTATCACTGGAATCCAACTAAGAAAGAGATCGGAGACTAGTTGGATATGAAGATCCATGAATTCATGGTGCAAGAGAACAAAAACCCACGACTGACAAAGGAACAGTGGTTGGACAGATACCCATATACAGAGATCCATGAAATCTTTTTTTTCTGCGTCTTTCTAGTTGAGCTATATGAGTGGATCGTGAAGCTAGCAGATAGTCAAGGAGGGTGGAAACTTGACGGTCCTATTATGTGGACCTTAGAGCTAGTACAAAAATTGGAAGCATCTGAGGACAAGATCGCTCACGCTGTCGATCATTGGCTCGATCGTGTCATAGGAGGATTTGTGAATAAATTCGCGGTCGACACCTCAGTCAGCTACAACAAGGCGGAGTGATGCTTTTTCAAAGGACCGCGAGGTAAGTACGTGAAATATTTGAATACTTGGATTAAAATGTTATTGTGTGAAAAATGGGTTATGCATCTACCTTGATGTTCAGACCTATGTGAAGCAGAAAAACTTACAGGAATGAAGGAAAAAAGGGTCCCAAATATAGTCCATTGATTTCACCTCTGCGAGGTGACAAAGAAGGGATAGCACAGATTTCTCCACGAAGTGCTATTCAGTTGATAAGACAAGGATTCCTGTGATTGCCACCTCCACCCACACCACCTCCAACTTCACCACCATCCCCTGCAACTTCACCCATACCACCTCCACCTCCACCGCAGTTTAGTATGGAAAATTTAGTGAAGTTTCTTTTGTTCAAAGGCTTGGGAAATGAGGAGCTGGATCAATTCTGGTTCATGTGAAAGCTGTATGGGAAGCTTAGGGTGTTACAGATGACCACATAAAGTAGGTGACATTGGTTAGTGCTCTACAGGATTGCGCGCTAACCTGGTATATCAAGTACTCTAATCATAACTTGAATGCTAGAGTGGCAGACATCCAGACAACACTGAATAGAGAATTCAGTAGGTCTAAATCTGAGGCATAGTCTATTGTGGGGTTCAAAGAAATCATGATGAAACCAGGTGAGACACCTTAGGAACTAGATCAAAGGTTGAAGTGTAAAATCTGTGAAGCCAACATGAATTTGACAAACGGATAGCATTGCGAGTGGTTTGTGGCTTTGCTACTACCACACTTAAGGGTTGTGCTATCACAGTAGAAGATAACAACTCAACCAGAGGCCTTGGAGATTGCCATGAGACTACATGAAACACCAATGCAAGATCCCTATCTGGGGGTTCAACAGATCCATGCGTAGTTGAAGAATCTGTGCCTTGAGATGCAAAGTCTAAAGCAGGATAGAATGGTTCGACCCGAGGTGCGCGAAGGGGTATGGTGCCTGAAATGCAAGAGTGAGGCACATGACAAAGACCATTGCCCGATATTTGCGAACTACATTGTACGAGGAGGACCGATGCCTTTGAGGCCGGAGGCTCAAGCAGGACTAGGCGTTGGGCTAACATTGTGGTGCGCTATATGTCAGGTAGTAGGAAAACATGCCACGAATAACTATCATTTGCTGTAGAAGTTTGTACAGACACTGCAACAACTGTTCTACAACTTTTGTAAGTCGGTAGGGCATGATGAGCGTAATTGCAAGAGTTATGAATTGATGATGGATAGAACTCCCACCTACAGGGTTCAGGCAGAAACGCCCCCCCTGACCAAAGCGTAGGGATGGCGCAGACATGATTTTAGGGGTGTGGAAGGGGCTGAGGTGGAGGAGGACCTAATAGAGGTTAGGGACAGTTGATCTGCTACAATTGCAGAGGACCAGGACACTATGCCCACGATTGCATTAATCCAACATGTTCATCATGCAAGTATTTCATGCTGTTTGATCATGAAACGAAAGAATGTCCTATGCTTATAGCAAGGATACGTGACAAAGGGGTGCTACCAGCTTCGCCGACTCAGAACCTGTAGATGATGAGGTCTGAGCCACGTGAAGAGGGTCCAAACGTAAATATAGTCCTCCGAAGTGGAATCGCAACAGGAGATGACAAGGGGAAACAACCCAAAGACAGTACATGGATTCACAAAGCTAGGGTGAAGGAGGCTAAGTTCGATTTGGAGCGCGCATATGAAACCTTCATGGAAGCAAAGAAGAGCTTCACTGAGGCCTCCACCTCAGGGAGCAAGGAGAAGCCCAATCAAGAGATGGACCCTTCTATGCTCACGACCTCCCTAGAGACTTGTATGAAGTTACTGCGTGATAGTAAGGCTATGTAGGGGTTCCAAGAGATTATAAATAACTACACTAGAAATGATCTGAGTGAGCCACACGTAGTACAAAATATTAGTAAGAATAAAACAAGAGTGGGACAGGAGATGAGACTGACCACACAGATAGGAGAGTATGAAATGGATCAGGTTATCTTGGACCTGGGGTCAGATGCGAACGTCCTACCAAAGGAGACTTGGGAATGGATGGGGAGACCCACACTGCAATGGTCTCCGATTCAACTAAGAATGACAAACCAACAAAAGATGATCGCCATGGGCGGCTGTAGGGGTGACCATAGGTATTGAAGGTGTGAGCGCGCTGGATGACTTTGAAGTAACAAAAATTGTGGATGACAACAACCCCTATCCTATGCTCCTGGGAATTAATTAGGCTACTGATATGAACGAGGTAATCAATCTAAAGAATCGAAAGATGATATTTGAGAAGAAATAGCTACGCATGATAGCACCCCTAGATCCCACTGAAGGATCGCGCTATACTGAACCAGTCCACGATTATGACAACGATGATGATCTGGACTATATCTATAAGATAACAGCGTGAGACAAAGATTGGGGGAATCCCAATGCAGATGGATGAATTACATGGGATCGCGAGAGTTCCTACACCTCGGACTCTGATGAAGAGTTAGAGTGCTGGCAGAATCAGTTACATGAAGTAACTACACTGAGCTGTAACATGATGACCTGGTCATTGCGCTATGTGTCGTCGGAGGTAAGGAATTTGCCCACTTATGATGGCCTGAATGATGTAGATAATTTTTTAGATGCATTTGAGAGGGAGGTACCAGAAAAGCAGCGCTTCCAGGAATTGGACTGGGCACTGTGCGCTATGCCCACAAGATGGTGGGGTACACATAAGGGAAGCTTTGATGATTGGTGCGAATGTAGGAGGATGATGAGAACACAATTTGGGACACCGAAGGTGCGAGTGATAGACAAGTATGATGGGTAGGATGATCTGTGCATGCATTTGGCCAAGTGGGCCCATGCTTATGGAGAGAAGTCCCAACCTGAATGGGTGCACTTGTTCTGTCACACCTTGATCCAGGTCCGGGTGTGACAAAGGACCCTTCCAAGACCTTTTACCTTCATGATGTGTTAAATTGAATTTTTAAAAGGAACATAAATGAATACGTGTGCATGTTGTAAAGAAGAGGAACGAGACAATCATTAGCAACATAAAAGCATAAGCCATTGATAACGAAGTTCATCCAGGAGGGACTATGTCTCCGGGCCCTGGTGTTAATATGGTGCAGGCCACTCCATTAAGTGCTGTCAATAGTGATGATGTACACAAGAGATGATGTCGCAATCATACAAGGAAAATTCCCTCACTCAGGAGTGGGGCCACAAGATGTTCCACTACAGGAACTCTCTGTCAAAAAACTCCTATTAGTATGACACAAAAACTCATGCACGATGAACATCCTGCCAACATGGCATAAAAGGGATGTCAAAACAAACATGCATGGCAACACATGAGTATCCCCTCAACATACAACAAACGGATCTCAAAACACAACATGATGAGTCATGACAACAAGTACATCACATAGGCGATTCTGCATCACATTAAGCAGGAACCATAAAAATGAATAAAAAAACAAGATCTCACATCAAGCATCAACAAGGATCTATGCAGCACAATGCATAAAGGAGTACATGAACACAACATATACCTCACAACCAAGGGCCATCTGAAAAAGTGGATGTCAAACTACTGAAGCTGTTCGGACCATCGATCTCACGACATCAATCGCATGGAAAAGACTGCTCGCACATGAATTTTGACACCTACATTCCACTTAGAAAAGTGGCTGACGAATAGAATGAGCAAAGGAGAAATCTAAATGCACCATAAAATTTGTGGCGTTGAATAGTGCAAAATCGATTGTCCAATTTCTGAATTCTGAGAAGTTGAGAATCTAGGGCTCAAGGAATCTTTGAGATTCCCCCTAGATTCCTCAAAGATTCTATTCCATGGGTGGACTAGAAATCTGCAACTCAGAAGGTGAATCTATCCTCGCCATTGCGATCCCTACGGAAAACCATGAAAAATGACTGTAAACTTGACTATATTCCGATATGGAGAAAAATTACCTCCTTGGGAAAATTACAAGGATCATGGTTTCGCTCTTTGTTTTTGTAGCAATCATGGTTCCACCTTCGTCCTGAAAATGACTGAAAAATGCAGAACTCTGATGGAGACATAGATAGCACCATTGCATTCGTGGCAACGAGAAGTGCTGAAACCATATAAAATTTGTCAAGATCTGACAAAATGAAATTTCACCCCTCCTGCATAATGTTGCCTTGAACTGCGTGCACAGCCTCCTCCTGTCTCAAAATCCGTTCCTGCTCCTGGTTCCTCCATCTATCTCGAAATCCGTGCAAATGAGGGTTAAATATTTTTCCAAGGCGGATTAACCAAGGAGTTTGGTTATGGCACAATGGTAAATTTAGAAAGTCGTTGAGGAGGGGTCGGGGGATCAAATCCCACCCCTCCATATATAATTTTTAAAAAACCAAAACAACATATTAATGGGGGTTCGGCTCCGCATTGGGCAGCCTGCCCCCATATCTCCCGCACATACACCTAATTGTTTTGGTGCGTACGGTGGCAGATTCATTTGGTGTTGGTTTGTATTAATGTAGAGTGGTACTATTTATGGGGCCGTCCGGTGGGCCGGCCCACGTGGCTAGGCGGGTTCAACTCCCGCCAGCCTCACCTTAGTTAATATATATGGTGAGTTAGGGGTGGTGGAGTTGGTGGCCCACACCCCCTTTAATTTTTTTTTTTTTGTTTTCATAACAAATAATGCACCTTTTTGAAATTCAGTTTTTTAGCTGTAGGAGACAATTTAATGACCCCACAATTTCACCCAGAATCTGGCCCAGGTTGGTCGAAATCCGGTGGCCAGAAAAAGTCCAAATTGTGGCCTCCTTAAGCTTGCCCAATCATCAAAAAGTCAACCCAACTTTGACTGCTTCTAACTTTCGCATACAGACTCGGATTGACGAATCGTTTGCATGGCCGCGGTCAGAACGACAAGATCTACGCTCTGGTCATGGTTCGAAAATAATACACACGCTTTGATTTTTGAGCTTTCCTGAGTCCTCTTTGTCCTATGTGTGTCTCTGGAGCCACTTGGATCACACCTTGGACATTGTCCCAATGAACTGGTACGTAGAAACATCTCCGCCATGGTACAGGTGAATGGGATATTCTACGCGAGGGATTCGTAATGACCTTCTGTTTCAAAGACGGGTTGTATTGTATCGATGAGGCGCTACAAGAGGTGAAAGCAAAAATATTCAGGATACCACAGGATCCCTTGGACCTGATCCAACCTGAGTGGGCTACTCAGTTGAGTCACACATTGGAATGTTATAATGTAACCACTGCAGAAGAGGATGAGGATCTGCGAAAGATTAATATCCTGGAAATAGAAGGTCATCGCGAGGTTGAAGGACCGCAGATTGAGAAACCTAATATAACCATGCCATTGAAAACGAAACAAGTAAACATTGGTATGGAGGCAAAACCCAAATTCGTAAAGATTGGAGACTACTGGGATGACGTGACAGTGGATAAGGTCGTTGAATCGCTTCGTGAGTACCAAGATTTATTCCCTACCAAATTTATGGATTTAAAAGGGATAATCCGGGACCTAGGTATTATGAAGATTACATTGAAGCTCGACGCGAAGCCAGTTAAGCAAAGACCTTATTGTCTCAACCTGAAGTATAAGGAGAAGGTCCACTTAGAGCTAGACAAGATGCTAGCAGCAGGCATCAATGAGCCTCTGGAAGAATCTGACTTGGTAAGCCTAATGGTGGTATAGGAGAAGAAGCAAAAGGATGAAATAAGGATATGTGTGGATCTCAGAAAGCTAATTGACGCCTACGTACATGATCCTTTCCCGACTCCGCTCACTGATGAAGTGTTAGACAATGTATGTGGCCAGGAAGCATATTCCTTCACTGATGGGTTCTCGGGGTACCACCAGATCAAATTCACACCGGAGGACAGGAGCAAGAAAACCTTCGCGACTGAATGGGGTTATCTCCAGTACACCGTAATCTCGTTTGGATTGAAGAATGCGCCTGTGATTTTCTCGCGCGTAATCGTTGTTGTGTTCAAAGAATTTATTCATAAGTTCCTGGAGGTATACTTTGATGACTGGACTGTGTTTGGGTTGGTAAAACGCCATGTAGCAAGCTTGCACCTGATGCTGGATACCTGTCGAAGATACGAAATTGTGCTCAATCTAAAGAAGTGTCTGTTTTGTGTTCCTTTTGGGACCCTGTTGGGTCATGTGGTTTGCAGACAGGGACTGATGGTAGATCCCGCGAAGATAGTGGTGATACTGAATTTGGAAGCACCGAGGAGTGTGAAGCAACTGCGCGCTACCTTGGGACATATGGGATATTACAGAAAGTTTATCAAAGGCTATGTCCAGATCACCACGCCTATGGAGAAATTGTTAAAGAAGGATGTCACATTCTACTGGAATGAGGACTGTAAGAAGAGCTTGGATATATTGAAAGAAAATATGGTCACTCCATTGTTTCTAGTCTTTCCGGATTGGAAGAAGGAGTTTCATGTACATGTCGACATGTCATGTATAGCGTTAGGAGTAGTTCTGACACAGGCTGGCAGAGGAGACTTGGACCATCCTATCACATTTGCAAGTAGAAGGTTATCCAAGGTGGAGAAGAACTATTCCACCACCGAGCACAAAGGGTTAGCTATGGTGTATGCACTCTAGAAGTTTAGGCACTACTTGCTGTGTGGCCATTTTAAGATGTATATAGATCTCTCCACATTGAAGTACCTGGTCAATAAGCCTATGTCGGGGGGGAGAATCTGCAGGTGGCTCTTATTGTTCTAGGAGTATGATTTTGAAGTTATTGTGAAGGTTGGATGAATGAATGCGGGACCAGACCATTTGTCGTGGATTGAAACAGGGGAGGAACCCACTAATTTGGAAGAAGGATTGCTCGACGCATCGATATTTGCAGTGCGCATCGCAGATGGTAATTTTGAGGATATAATACACTTCCTAACAATAGGAACTACCCCAGAAGGATACATTGTCCAACAAAAGAAGGAATTAGTGGTGTGTGCGACAAATTTCTCTATCATTGTTGGGCATCTATACAAAATGGGCTCTGATGAGATATTGCGATGGTATGTACCTGAGTTTGAAAGAAGTAGCATCCTCGTGGACACTCATGGGGGCACCGTAGGAGGACATTATGCAGGAAGAGCAACCGCGCAGAAGATTCTACGATTTGGGTTATGGTGGCCAACCCTCCTTCATGACTCAAAAGCGTATTGCAATGCGTGTGATGTGTGTCAAAGGACTAGCATGCAATTGTGGAGGGATGAGATGCCTTTGAATCCACAGATGATGTTGCAACCCTTTGAGAAATGGGCGATAGATTTTGTGGGACCCATTCAGCCCCAAGGAAAGACGGGAGCAAGGTACATTATCACCGCGACAGAGTATTTAACTTGTTGGGAGGATGCACAGCCTGTGAAGGATTGCACAGGCATGACTACTGTAAAGTTCCTCTTTGAGTATGTACTGACACAATTTGGATGTCCAAAGATCTTGATGAGTGATCGCGGTATGCACTTTTTGAATGAAACGATCAGCACGCTGACGGAGGAATTTCAGGTATATCACCATAAGAGCATGCCTTATCACCCGCAAGCTAATGGGATGGCGGAAGTGTTCAATAAAGTGCTCAAAAACATGCTGACCAAGGTTTGCAATGCTCAACGAAGTGATTGGGACCTACACATAGCTGCAGCACTATGGGCTTATTGAACAACATGCAAGAAGTTGACTGGACAAACCCCCTTTAGGCTTTTCTCTGGGGTTGAAGCAGTAATGCCTATGGAATATATTGTGCTTAGTCTTCATAGAGGCGTTCACAGGTATGACGGATCGCGGAGCCCTAGAGGAAAGGCTTGCATAGCTGGATGAGCTCGAGGAAGAAAGATTTCTAGCTGGATTTCACCAACATTCCAAAAGAAGCGCGAAAAAGCATGGCATGATCAACACATTAAGCTACTCACCTTTAAGGTAAATGACTTGGTTTTGTTAACTGATAGTAACTTTGATAAATTTCAAGGGAAATTTAGAATGCACTGGTTAGGGCCCTCTGTCATTAAGGAAATCATCGGCAGAGGAGCGGTACAACTAGTCAAATTGAATGGAAAGCCCTTCCAAGGAAAGGTGAATGGCAGTCACTTGAAGCCATACACCGGTAGTCTGGCCATGTGACTAGATGAAGGTAGCACTGTCTTAGTGCTCCAGGAATCTGAAAGGAGGTGCGAGACTATAAACTACATTGCCTAGGTTGGGGAGCTACATGATTTGAGGACTATGCAAAGCAAGGAAGTGTCACAGGGTCCGCGGTAGCACGAAGGAAGCTGTGCTACCCAGGGAGAAATCGCGTAGGTCGGCTGGAAAGTGACCGTTAAAGTCATTATTCATTGTTTGACAGTAGAAGTGTGGCCAAATGGAGCTGGCAACTAGGATTTAAGATGAAATTTATGGCTCAGATCCTTGAAAATTTGCCGCCAATCCAGCATTAATGAACCGAATTTGGAGGGAACGGTTGGATTTGAATTCAAAATGCCCTATAAATTACAAGTGGTTGTCCAAGGAGAAATACTTGGCATTTTGAGAATTGAGTTGTTGAGCTCTCAGGCGCACATGAATCACGAGCACTATGAGCTTCCGATAGCCAGTAAAGTATTTGAGACTTTGCCGATGGAAACACAGGAGTTCTTGCATAAAATCATGTCATCACCCGCAGAAGTTAGAGATACCGAAGAATTAGTGTCGGAAGTTGAGATGGAGGCAGAAGTAGCTGCTCTAGAGGTCGCTGAGGTGCTCACTGAAGTCCCTAAATCATCGCAAACAGTGAGACCGAAGTCGACCCAAACTAAAGAGATCATGAATGATGAAAAGGGCAAGAAGCTTGCCATACCGGTGTGCGCATCGCCAAGGAGAAACCCACCAAAACCCACCGCACAAGAGAAAGGCAAGGCCATAAATTTGGAGCTAGAGGAGGAAGAAATTGAATTCATCCTGATGGATGATGAGGATGTGGAATTTGAAGTGGAGGAAGCTGAAGCCTAGGATGCGGACCCTATTACCCGATTGCGGAGTATGTCCCTCCACGCAAGCCTAAGACCAAGGTGCTGAAGGACAACAATGAGAGTAGGACTCCCCTACAAACCCCTCTGCTATCAGATGAAATTGTTTTCGACGAACCGCCCTTGGAACGAGTGCTGCTATTGAAACTTGAAGATCGGGACTTGGCCGATCACGAGAAGTTCTCACACCTGGCGACCGAGCATCTGATGTGCCACATCGTTGATACCAATACTGGAATGACTGCATTGGAGCCATGGAGGTGGCTCAAGGGAGTAGACAAGGCAGGGTTGCTCAACCTACTTTGGGTGCTGCACTACAACTGCACCCCGGTGACATTTTTGGTCATTAAGCAGCTACTGTGCTTGGTGCATGATGGGTGTCTATGGCTGGAGGAGCCGATACCCATCATGGATAGGTTGATTCACCGGATAACGCACTTGCCATATACAGGGGAGAATCCAGCCATGATATTTGGCAGAAAAGGTGGTGAACAGGATCTCGGAAAATCCATGAAAGAAAAATTTAAATTGGTGAAGAAACTGTGTGGGTACGCTATATCTAGCATCTGTGACACCACTCTGAAGGTAGCCACATAGATCCTCGCAGGGAAAGTGATGAGGAAGTGTCATGCTGATGAGGTGTTAGCGCCTGTCGTCGCGGTAACAGTGTAGTGCGCTGAAGGAGTCTAGTTCAACTAGTCAGACTACCTTCGTGGAGAGTTCCTGGTGAACTGTCGCGAAGCATAATAGCTCAGCAAGACGTTCCACTATGCGTGGCTCTTGCTGTGAATTGTTCTGGTAGTGTGGGAGCTACTAGAGGACAACCAATTCCCTTCAGTTGCGCCAGACCTCCCAGAAGCAGTGAAGTACGCTTCATTGTGGGTGACCAAGGACACATAGCAAGTCAGGGACAGCAAGCTATTTTGGATCTTGATGGAGATGAACATCTGGATGGCCATTAATTGAAAACCGCGATTGTCGCCTACAGTGTACAACAACCTACAGGGCTACGCCAAATTCAAAGCTGACTTCCATTGAGTATCCATCAGGGCATGGAAGGACATTACGTAGAAATGGTATGACTTGCCTTATTTGGAAACGGATGACACCATTGATGTGGTGCTTGATCAATAGTTGGCAGAGTGGCGCACTACCACAGACTTGGCGGTGGGCGGGAGAAAGTCTGCCGCGCAGAAGAAGAAGGAGGAGGCCAAGCTTAATATGGAACAACTGGACAAAAAGAGGAAAAAGGGGCTATTGATAAGGCCTAGGTGGAGCACGAGGCCGTGCAACAGATAAGGAAGTAGATAGCTGGGACATAGTGAGCGTATGACAAAGGCGCAAGGTTTCCTTCACCTGAGATAGAGGAGGAGATAGAACAACATGACACAGACCCTCAGGAGACATCTGCCTACATCAAGCACCCAAGGGAGCTGGAGAAAGGAGGGCCCAAGAAGAATTCAAAGGTGACCAAGATGTCACTAGACCCCATCACATTAATAGAGGGCGACTTGTGTGATATTGGTGACACAGCGAGGGATGTCACCGCAGAGGCCCTGCAACAATTTGAGCAGCAGCAACAAATCATCCTGGGGGCTATCCAGACAGGGTTGCAGGAGTTGCAAACTCGTGCGTTGCAAGCTGGCACCATATCTACCAGCCTGGCTATCGACACTTCAGAGGCTGCCGATATGCTGTGCGCAAAGGCCTCCAGTGCGATAGTGCTACCTGATGAAGCACTGACCACAGAGAATGAGACTGACAGGCCCACTATTAGTGCCCTAAAGGCAATAGGGTTGAACCTGGTAGTGCTCCCATGTGAAGTGCTCCACCTCTTGTAGGATGGAGTGATTGCAGAGCTAAGGGCCCTTAAGCACCGCACCCTCTAGGTGATCAGTGAACAACGGATCAACAACGAGCAGATGGCCCTACAGAGAAATGCTACCATCACCGCTGAGACTGAGGCGACCAATCAGAGAAAGGGGATTATGCAGGTCATTGAGGAGGCATGCCGAATGGTCCCAGAGTTGACCATTCCGGAGGAGGAGCCAGTCGAGGTATGCATTCGTAAGTTGGCCACACGGGTGCGTGACACTCGACTAAGATGGTACAAGTTTAGTTTGAGTTTAACCTATAAATCACAGAGTTACAGTTGAGGGCCCAACCTTCAACTCCACTACAAGTGAAGGAACAATGAGCGATTGATGTCACAAAAGTAGTAGAGGCAGTGGACAGTACAGTAGCAGGCTACACACAATTGTTTGAACAGTCATTTGAGTTCCTCACCAGCTTGTAGGAGGACCCCAATGTACATCAGCTAGAGACAGAAGCGTGCGAGCTACAACAATGCTATGATGAGGTTAAGGGCATAGCACGAACCATCACACTGACACAAAGACTAGCCAAGCTGTAGGAGGACAAGCAGCTAAAGGAACAGGTGGACGTAGCGCTGCACAAGGAAGCATTACTGAAGGCAAGAATGAAGCCCTTGATGGATGAGGCTTACACAGTAACAAGATCTATCAAATGAAAGATTACGACTCTGCAAGCGACGCAGCGAAAGCTTCAGGCCAACAATGCAGGAGCAGTGATCGAGCAGATAGTGGAAGACGCGAAGAAAGCAGCTGCACAGTGCACGACTGAGGTTGTAGTCATACGAGTCGAGCTGGAAGGTCTTCATGCAAAGATCTCCGCACCTACTGAGTGACTCGAGGGTGAGTCATGATGTTTGTGTTGGGGGCCTGTTGGGAACGAGATCCCCCAATGACAGTTTTGGTGCTAAAAGCCCATGTTTGAGTGAAATTTTGTAATAAACTTGTAAAGACTCCGCATTTTATGGTCGCAGAGCGCGAAGGTGTCATAAGTCATAAAGGGTTGTACGCCCTTAGTTTTGTAAAGTAAAGTCAACTGTAAGAGATCTACCCATGGTTCGCAGACCATGGGAATATATAAAAAGAGCTAAGCTCTAAGCAGTTTTGGAGACACACAATGTAATGAAGTAGATAGTTGTAGCTCTGAAGTAAGAAGTCTAAGTTTTGGGTCATAGCGTAGGTAGAGGCTCTATAGCTAAGTGCACAGAGGCCTAGGGTGGAAGTCCGCAACTAAGTGCGTGGACCCCTGCAGTTGTGTTCACAGGGTGGATACAATCTGTAATCGAAAGAGAAGTATTCTGTAATTTTTGAGTCTTTGTTCCAATTAAGGCATCTTATCACTTTATGTATGAATTTCCTTTATAATGCTTATATGATGCGCGAATGAATGTAATTACATGGGAAAACTGAACATAATTAAGGATATATGTTTACGCGGTGCTAACTATAATTGTTTAATAAGACAAGTAAGACACTTAGACTAGTTTGGTAATCTGCACGGTACGATGCCATAGCAATGCGAAAGTACCTGAATCGCAGGGCAGGGTTGTGCAAAGGTCAATCGTACCTTTTCATGGAGGTATTGAAGGGCGGAATAAAGGGCTCGTCTGGCAAGCCCTAAGGCAAAGCGACCTGCGTGATGACAAGAATAAGAGCAATAAAATGACATCACAACCATCTCAGGGTGCAGAAACTTGGTTCCATCATCCCCCCATACTACTTCGGGTGAGACTTTGATTTGCGCTTCTCAGGCTGATGCCGAAAAGGCTAGTAGTGTAGGGATTTGTTTGGCTAATTAACGCTGAACCTAGGTCAGGCCCCAACAAGCCAACAAAAAATACAACGATTCTATGTTTTTCACATGAGATAAAGTTGTGTATATTTGTCTATGTCATCGTATTCCTAAAGAATTAAATGCAACATTGTCTAGTGTTACGCCTTGTGACCTATGAATTTTACTTGCACATGCCAACTTAATTAGAAACTATTTTTTGATTTTAAAAAGTCTTGTTTTTGCTAGTACTAAAAATTGTTTTGTTGTGCACAATATGGGAGTCCAATCTTGACAAATTTTCTAGCTATATAAAGAAGTAAATTTTTGAGCTTTTCATTTTCCAAAGCTTGGATCATGGGATTTTATCCATATTACATCAAATTTATTTTATTTTGTGTATGCTTTAATGATACCCTCTGCACCATTGATAAGAACATTCGAAAACGACAGTGTTAGCACGATTTGTGAAGGCAATGTTGTTATATGTGCATGGCAAGGTCCTTTGCCATGGTTTTTTTCTTCATAATCAATTGCATCAATTACAATTTCATTGCCGGGAATGTCATATAGCATTTTATTATTGTGAAATGCAACATAAATATTTCTAAAATAAAATAAGTAAAGGTGGGGTCATTAAGAGCATTTTGAATACAAGTTCTATCAAGGTAATATAAATCATCCTCTGTTTGATTATTTATATGCATCTTGTTCAAAATGGAAATGAATTTTTCATTTGTTTGACACATTGTAGTGTGCAATTCGTAGTATTGTACTAGTCTGCAATTCGTAGTATTGTACATGTTCTTGATAAAAGTCATATGTTATTGGTTTCATTCTCATTATAGGTTGTTCAAATATTAGTGAATTCTATATAAGTTGTGCTTGGTATAGATCACTGTAAAATTTGATGTCAATGTTTCTAAATATCTTGTTTGAACATGCTTAATATTCTTGAATTGATCATCCATGTAATATAGAAAACAACTCTCAATCAAAGAAACTTCATTAGTGAGAGCCACTCTAAATTCTTGGTAAATTTTTGTTAGGTTGTCTAGGAATTCAATGCTAAGTGGAAGGAAACTAGACTTATTGAAATGAATTAGCAATGCAAAATGAATTGTTACTCCACCTGCATTATATGAAACCTTACCTATATATGCTAGTATCAATCCCTTCGGTTTCAAAGGATCTATAGTGTGATGTGCATCATAAATTCACATGAGAATTTGAAATATGTATTTTGTTATAAATGTCTTCCTAGTACGAGCCCCTGTAGTCAAGAATAAGTAGAGTGGATTCTCTATGTTCATTCGTTTTTTCATTACAATGTCTTTGACAATTGCTTGTTTTTCTATACTAAGCAATCTTCTAATTTTGTAGTATTCTTGACTGTTAAGCATAAATGCATGTTATTTCAATTGGAAACCGATATTATGATGTCCTTTTTCTTCCTGAAATTAGAGCAATGGAAAATCTTTATCCATTTAACAACCTTGAGTTAAAGTTCATGTAATAAAGGATAATAAATGAAAAATAAAACCAAGGTCATGGGACACATATTCCAAGTTGAATGGAGGGGAAACACTCTAGTGGGAATCACTTGTGGTTTATTTATGGCTATGGAAATCGGAAAAGGAATTAGCAAAGGAAAAGAGGAATTAATTGTAATTTAATGATGAGAAATAAAGAAAATAGGAGAAAAGGGAGGTGAAGAGACACAAATTTGCATGCAAGGGAAATTATAGGAAAAATAAAGGAAAATGAACAAAAAAGTAAAAAGGAAAGGAAGAGACTGGACATCAATGATAAAAATGCACCTGAGAATCAATTGACAACATTTCCCATGTTTGGAGTAGGTGTAGCAAAGGAAAGAGAACAAACACTTGGACAAGAAAGCAAAGGAAGGAAAAGGACAAGCAAAGGAAAGAGAAGGAAAGCAAGTAGAAGTTTGGTTCAACAACTTCAATAGGAGGATTTTGCAAGTAACAGGTTACATGTGTGATTTTCTAGCTGAGGTGTGAATACATGGTACATGCATTTGTATATTTGGTTCATTTGTTGTCATTGGTCCTGTATAGCCATGGTGTGATGGGGTTCATTCTTTGTTGAGATTTGGATTTCCAGAAGGTTTTGGAAACAGGTGAGGTGGTCTCAGGAAAATACTAAGGGTTGCGGGTGGAGACGGTTTTCTCCAAGAAGCCCTCGACAGATGGGCAGAGACAGGAAAATTCCTCAAGGTATGGTGAAGAAATTCTGAGGCATCCAAGCTCAGTTTGGCTTTGTGATCTCGGGATTGGTTTAGGTGAGATCACAATAGGTTGAGGGTCGAGGTGGTTTAACAACTAGAGTCCTTGGTTTATTATGTCTTGGTTTATCCCATGACATCCCACATTCATGCTTGGAATATGTCACAAGGGTGATTGGCTAGAAGAAATATTTGGTTCAACTCAATCTATAGTTGGGTGGTACGTGGAAGTCCTTGACTTAGTTGGCTTTTGCATAAGTCAATAAGAGTTATTTTCTTATTCTGATTCATGAGTATTTGTACTTGTGATTATGTTGATTTGATGGTTGTTCTATCGTGGCTAATATTCTAGTTATATGCTGGTTATAAGCATGGTTTTATAATATGTTCTATCTATGGCTCTTGTTATGATTAATAAGTTGATGAATGGTTGATGAATGCATGGGATAACACATGTTGTTGCAACTACTTGATAGGGAATTAGACCTTGTCAATGATTTTCATCTAAAGTACAAAGATATACACTTAGATATCGATTCATGACCTATAGCTTACATGTTTACCATGTGTTTGATGAAATTCCTAGTATGTTCTAGTCTAGGTCAATTTTTCGATTCACTTTTGAATGATTAGAATTGTCAAGATGAGAAATATTATTTTGGAAAGTTACAATAAGTTCTGGGCAATGGTTTGGAGACTAGCCTAGAAAAGTAGCTCCGATCTCGGGACCGCATGCTCTGAAATAGAGATTTGGGGTCATAATAGCATGGAGAAAGGCTTGTGAGTGCAGTTGGAGGCTCACAATCACATGCATGAAGTGTCAAGGGTGCAGTTATAGCTCTAGGTCACTGAAAAACGGTTCCAGCTCAGCGATTGGTCGAGTCATGTCATAGTATAACTCAACCTCACATTTACCCTGGGAGCTTGTAAAGCGGGAAATGTTGGGAGGGGTCATTACAATCTAAGACATATTTTTCATGAACATGGTTGGATCATTGAGATTTTTCAATTGTGTCAATAGAAGCTATAGGGTTGTTTTCAATTTCTTGAATTTCTTCTTTCAAATTACCCCATGTTGGATTAAAATTGTATGTGAACTTAGCTTCATTACTCTTTATTGTATGCTCATGAAACATATATGAACTTTTCCATGTTGCCAATTCCTGCTTCAGTGCATTTTCATTGTTTTGAAAAGGGACATATAGCAGAATTTGTTCTTTGTAATAGTTTTCAAAGTCAATATGTTTTTTGTATTTGATGAATCATATTACTCTTGTTTTTTTCCTTTCTGACATTGGTGTTCCATTGTTGTTATACTTTGAGACGAATTCAACCAAACATATACGCTTAATAGCATGGGGCCTAGTGATATAGTAGTTAATGATCAGATTGCACATAACGTCTTTGGAGTTGTCAGGTTCTTGTTTTAGAAAAAATGATGGTTTAAGGATAAATGTATGCTCATCTATTGGAGCTATGTTTATAAATTTGCACTCCCTTGAACTATGATTCAATGGTAGAGAGAGTGCTATATGGACAACCTATTGAGATGAAGTTTGTTGATGATTAAATAACACATTGCCTAGTGACTATATCATTTGAATAACATCGATTATGCTCTTTTCATGTTGTTTTCGTATCCTTTTGAATGTAGTTGTCATTGATTTGTTAACTTTTGTCATATACGAACTACAATATGATGCTACAACATATGCATTGAGAACAAATTGAGAATTACAAAGCTATTGTTCCATAGATGTGATGGTTTTCATTTCAAGAATACCATTGGTTGCATCAATGTACATTGTATTACTTTGATGTGATTATTTTTTGTTAAATATAATTAATCCAATAACTCTTCGAAAGTAGTTGACTTTTTTATTATTTCTTTGTTCTAGAGTATTGTGCAACAATGTTGTTTTTTCATTTATTGACTCATCTATTGAACTGATGGGTTCAAGAACTATTATCCTTTTCATTGGGGGCATTTGGAAATTGTATCTACAATGTGACACTAATAATAATAATGGGTTACACTAGTAGTATAGGGACCTAACAATGATGGTGTTCATGTATTTTTGCAAGCTCTGAATTAAGGTGATTTGTGTTACAAGTTATATAATTGTTCAAGAAGTTTTAAATTTCCGAGTTGTTGTTCACTCCATGTATTGGAGCATTTTCTATCCATATAAGGTCACCATGTTCATGTTGGCTCCCTCTATTTTGAAAACTGAGTTACAAAGTAGTAATCAACTATTTTTCAAAAGAACATATCAGCTTGATACATCAATTTTTTATGGAATCTATCTTATGTATATAGTAATGTGTGCAAGTTACTCAATCCTTTCTTACAAGGTAATCAACATCATATTATTCTATTTTTCAATGTGTTTTTATTTATTTATGTAATTTAGTTAATGTCTCTACTACCTGACTCTGACGATGTTCTACACTTATGAAAGTAACAAAGAAAGTTGGAGGGCCCAATTGTCGTATCCTTGCAAATATATGTTTCTTCATTTATTGTAGGTAATCAGGAGAAACACTTATGTTCTTGAAATCTATGTATCCAATGTGACTTTTTAGTAATCGTTCTAAATTTAGCTTGTATTTAACATCCATTGCTAATACTTTTCTTCCTTGTAGTTTTCCTTTCCTGATTTGAATTAAGATGCATGAAATGACTTTTTGAATAATTATCTACATTTTTTTGAAAAAAAAATCATGATGTGAAATGAAAATTCACCACTATAATGTATTAATTCCCATTGCACTATTTCTTGGCAACAAAATCTTTGTACAATGTCGTTGTCACGTGGATGTCCAAAAAATAGTGTTGGGAAACTTATATTTTAGGCATATTTGTTTGTGAAAATTACAGGTGGTTGTTGTCCTTCAGATGGTGCTATTTCAATGATCTTTTCTTGTAAATCATGAATACAGGGTATCCTGTGAACCCATGCACCAAGGTCTCAGTTGGAATTATGCTTGTTGAATTGATTTTTGTTTCACTTTCACTACATTGTTTTCATCTTGGGATGTATTATCATTAATGTTCGATTCAAGCATATGATATCAATTTCTATTTAATATGAAAATATTTTTAGTTTTATATAAATATTGAGAACATAGTTCTTTAAGATATTTCATCACATTGTGCACATGAACTTTCCACATTTGATATGCATTATTGTATTCCAATCATTTTTTAATGCAATAGAAATTGACATTGTATCATCCATGAATTATGGAAATTCTTTTTGAACAATGTCCATGTGAAAAAGTATGTTGGTTATTGAACTTGTTAAGCCCATTTGGGATCGTTTCTGGCCTCATTGCCTTATTTTTTTCAAAAGAAATCCTTAATGCTCCAAGTTTGTCTTCAATTTGTGAGAGTGTTGCTACAATTGGCAATGACCTATTACATCTTATATTTTCAGGTGTTTTAAAACATTGCAACTTTTCATTGTCAAGTGATCTTTTGCAAGATATGCATATGATCCTACTAGGGAATCTTTTGCCTCTTCTAGATATTTGTATGTACATTTGTTCTAAGTCATGCCCAATGCTTAACATGTTCTTTCCAAATTGAAACTTCTTACATATTGGACATTTGGTTCTACACGTGTCTTTAGTTCGCTTTATGTAAGTTTCTATAGTGGTACTCTTTGATGAGTCACAATATTTATTCCTTAACTTCTTTTTATTGTTTTGAATATTGTTTCTACTATGCATATGAAACATTTGTTTCAATTCGTGAAAGTTCATCTTACTTTTGGGGCTTTGGTGAATTTCGACTATGTTATAGTGTAGATTGTATTGATCCCTATTTGATTTGTAAATAATGGTTCATAATGAATGTGTGATGTACTTGTTTGGAATAATACTATGTTACATGTTTGATTTTTATTTGTATTTGATGAGTAGTAATTGACAACGCTTTTAGTGATAGATGACCATATTTGTATGGTTACATTGAATGTAATTGATGTCTAATGTAAGAAGATTGGTGAACCTTCAACTCCTCCTTTTTCATATGGAAGTGCCATATTAATAAGATATCCTTTCCAACATGAAATCACTGCTTGACTCCCTATAACCTCATTTGTTAAGTGTTATTCTAGACAATGCAATGCATCTTGGTTGTGACCCATCATTGCATTACAAATAGACTGGACAATATAGAGTCTTAGATATTGTTCATCAATTTGAGGTGCTATTAAGTGACAAAATGAAGTAAACATTTTATCAAGACATTTGGATACGGTTCTTTTTGCTTTATCCAATCCATGAATATGTAGTTGATGAAAAATGGATTGGTAACAATTTTCAAGATCTTTGTAAAGAGGTGACAAGTAATAATTAGAGACGAAGTTGCATCTAGGTAATCTTCTATATAATAAAGGTTCAAAATGTCCATAAACATGATTTGTATCATGAAACAAAATGTATAGTGGACTTGTATTAAGATGATTACTGAAGAGAAACTACCTTGTTTCATTGTTAATGATGACACTCCAATTGGTATGTTCAACCACTTGGCTAGCCATCATATGCAAAATGTGTCTCCCCATAGTCCTCTTTCAGATTAACAAATGCTAATTTCAAAGTAGAGTCTCACATTCAATGAAGGTATGCCTCAATGTCATGAATTCCATGAAGTTGATACAATAATTCAGGTGCGAGTTCATAGTAGTATGATTCTTTTGCCTCTGTGTTATTGCGATGGAGACACATCAAGAAGTGGTTTATTATTCCATTTCGTAACTCAATGGATGAGTAAAAAAAGTGCAATAGGACTTCAAAAGTATTGAATAAATAATCTCCCGTAGTATATACAAATGCCTAGAGTCTAAAAGGACTATTGTTACTTAAGGCATCATCAATGGTAGCATATATGCTACATTGTTTGTTCAAATGGTAGTTTTAAACATCCAAGATTTCAACCATTTATTTTTGTATGTACTTATTTTTGAAATTTCTATTATAATTTGTTTGCTAAATGATATGTATGTTAGATTGCCTTTGCTTGAAAATAAGAGAGTGTTTAGAATTTTTTTTTTTTAGCGAGGATATGTATTCAAATATGTTTAATAGGAAAGAGGAATTATTCTGATTTGAAGTTTCCTATGTAATTTGGGATAGTGAAAAAATGAACACAATGTGGCAATTAACTAGCTCCAATCTAGCACCTCTTTGTATTTTCGAAATAGCACTGTAAAAGAAACACATGTGGCATTGATTATTATGTTTTAAGCTATGAACTTTATTTAGGAAGTAAGTATTAGCTATTAGAAAATTGAATATCTACACATGAGGAAGTAGAACAGAGCATTTTATATGTTTGGATCAACAAAGTAGGTTGTGGCCCATATGCCTATTGACCATCACTAATTTAGCATTAACCAATGTAGGTTACAATTTTTATTTAATTATTTTTAGAACATTTCTAACTTGAATCGCAGACAAGATTCCTTACAACATATGTTGTAAATAATATGGATTGTCTCACCCTCTCGATCAATAGGGGGAAATTAATCTTGGTCCTATATTGAGGGAATCTTGGTGTATAAAAGTTGTAAACACAATGGAACGTACAGTTGAGTAGAGAGAGACATACGAGTTTCTTGTTGATACAATTAGGAAAAACCATTTTTCCCTTGGATTTAGGATTTTTTTTTTTAAATGTCTCTATTTAAAGATGGGTAGGCAAGCTGATAGGTGATCACAATCTAGACCTAAACATAATTGAATTGCATATTTCAGAGTATTTCGATTGAATCACAATTTTTAGAGTAGTTTAAACATTTGATAGATAATAATGATGCCAAACAATTGATCTCACCCATGTCGATCAGGTTTCTAAAATATTCCATAATTTGCAATCAATATAAATATATTTGTTTATTGGTAGTTGGTTCATAAGCAACCAATATTTAAAACTACACGCTAAAATTTGAAGCAACTATATAAACACACAACCTCCTTTGGCTTTGATAATTCCTCTAAGGCACCTTCCGAGAGCCTACCTTTTATAATAATATGTTCTAGGGGCTATAGTGGTAACTATTAGAATCTACCTTGTGTCGTTAAGTACAAAACCAACAACCTCGTGTCACTCAAGTACTAAACCTACCCAATTGTGAATCCCTCTAATTAAAAAACACTAAAGAAGAAGAAGAAGCATTAATTAGTGTCAAAAGGTAAACACTTCACAGATTCAACCAATTTTGATAGTTAAACATAACATGTTTAAATATTTTTAGCTATATGTGTCTAAGATAACAAAAAGTATCACCCCTCGTTAAAAAAATTCTATATTGTTATAATTTTATATCGTATTTTTTTTATTTAAAAAAATTATTATTATTTTTAACTTTATTATGAAATTAATAATTTATTATTAAAATAAACACTATTATTTTTAAATTATTTTTTATTAATATCATTTAAATATATTAATAACACTATTATCAATTAAATTGATCATATAAGAAAATGAAATTTATTACAAAATATCCATTCAATTTGTTAAAAAATCTAAACTAACATAAGATTTTTGGATAACATAAAACTTTAGAATTGATTTCACGAGAAGAATTTTCTTCAAAGAAATAACAGTTATTAAATAAATTATTATAAAAGTAGATATAAATTAATACATGAAATAGATAATAAAATAAATAAATTTTATACAATTATTTTCATTTGCAATTTGATTTAAATTAAAATAACATTTAAAAAATATTTGTTTAAACATTTAAATATCTTTTTTCAAAACATCGATTCATATAATAATTTTTTAATAAAAGTATTCATTTAAGTTTAGATCGGAGGCTTTTATGAGAAAGACAATTATATTCAAGCATTTATGGATTACTCACATGAGACATTTTGATTGCCAATGTTTTGAGCCAGCAAGTGTGGCTCATCATCAGGATATAGATATGAAATATGATCATGCATTGAGAGATAAACAGATGATAGATGCAAGGTCTGAAAGGATGAGAGACGTTAGGTTAGGTTAGAAGAACATTATGGGGTAAAGTCGCTAATACCTTCAAGTCTCATAATTCCCTTAGCTAACTTAGTAAAAAGCTAGTGGAAATTAATCCTCTCATCCCTAGAATTTATGGCCTTCCTATTATTCATAAGGATAGTGCTTCTTTGAGACCCATAGTTAATACTATCGGTGGACCCACTTATCTTCTCGCAAAATTCTTGGCTTAGAAGTTAAAGCCATTGGTGGGCCTCACCAACTCCTTCGTTAAATATTCATATACATTTGTTGGTGAAATTAAAGGTATAAAGCTTGATCCTTTTGATATCTTAGTTAGATTTGATGTGGTTTCTCTTTACACCAAGATTCCTATTAATGAGGCTATTAAGATCATTAGAACCATTAGTGATTCTGACATGGCTAAATTAGTTGGGTTATGCTTGAACTCCACATTCTTTGAATTCCAAGGTGAATTTTATGAGTAGACATATGGAGTTTCCATGGGACCCCCTCTCTCTATAGTTGTTGTATACCTTTTCATGGAATACCTCGAAACCAAGGCCTTAGCCTCCACAACTTTTTGTCTGAAGATATGGAAGTGATTTGTTGATGATACTTGTGTTATTGGGTCCCATGGTCATGAAAACTTAAAATTATTCAAGCAACATCTAAATAGTCAATCTAACTTTATCAAGTTTACTATGGAGGTTCAAAATAATGGTAGCCTTATTTTCCTACATTTTCTCCTTTCCAAAAATGATGATGGTTCAGTTTCACACCAGGTGTTCCCTAAGAAGACTCACACAAAGCAGTACCTAAAATGTTGAGTCCCATCGTCATCCTACGCAAATAGAATAAAATAATTTTGAATCCTTTTTTGATAATTTTTTTTAACATTTAAATATTTTTTAGCCTTTTTCTATTAGTCATTATTTTGATTAATGATTTGATAATTTTATTCTTGATAGTTGATTTTTTCATAATTAATATTATCATTAATTTTTTTATTATTATTTCTTGATTAATTATAATAATATATTAATATGTATTATTTTTTTTAATGCAAAATATTAATATGTATTATTAATAATGCATATTAATAATATATTAATATATATTACATAAATTTAATAATTTTTATTATTCCATTTATTAGTAGGCATTGGTATTTAATAATTTTGGGTATATATATATATATTCCTTTTTAATTAAATTTGACTTTTGGTTTACTTTATATTATTTAATAAATTTAATTCTTTTTAACATTTATATATGTTTTGACATTTTCTATTGGTCATTATTTTCAATAATTATTTTTAACGTTTTATTCTTTTTATATTTTGTATCTATGCCTTGATGATGAGCCATGCTTCTTGGCTCAAAACATCGACAATCAAAATATCTCATGTAAGTAATCCAAAAATGCTTGAACATAGTATTCATTTACTATTTTGATATAATATATGCCATTCAAATGTAATGCTTAACTCCTTCCCTTAGTAATTATGATTAACATATAATTAAATGTTGGTTGCGAGTAGGAAATGATGCATAAATGAATATTGTCTTTATGATTCTAACATGTAATTAGAAGTTTGGTTGTGAATCTAATGATCAATATTTTTTTATAATAAAATGGTAATCATAATACTTATTTTATTCATATTTTATAAATTATTGTATTTTAATTAATTAAATTTAAATAAATAATCAAAATAGTTTTACTTATTTTTTACTAAGGTAAATGATTAATACATTTAAAAAATTAAAATTAAAATTTTATGTAATCGAAGGAAAATGACCTTTAGGTAATGGTACGTTTGGATTGTATAGTAAAAAATGGTGCTAACATTCCAATAGATGTTGAACATGTTATTAAAACTGTTAAATATCTCATCCAAACATCAAGTTGAAAGAAAATAAATGTATGAAAAAATAAGAAGGTTGTGGAGTAAATACAAAATTGAATTTTGTCCCACTCGTTGTTCATATTTACTCTGAAACTTTTTATTTTCCATACATATTTAATCCTAATCCTTTCTAATGGTGACATTGACTTGATAACTAGAAAAAGCCCCTCTTATTCTCTATTTTATCCTTATGCACAACAGATTCATGTGACTTGTCATCTTCCTATCGGTTGAGTTAGGAACAACCATTTCTAGGGTTTGTTCATGACAGATTCACGCAGCTTGTCCTTTTCTTGTTGGCTGAGTTAGAAACAACCATTTCTAGGGTTTGGATGTCTCTCTTCATTTGCAGAGATTTTATTTGAAATTCAATGGTATTTTCTTCTTCGTCGTACAAATTTGTGAAGCTGAAGGCCAAGGAAATCTGGAAAGCTAGTGGGTGGTGTCTTTGATCACAGGGACTAAGAACAAGATTGGAGGTGTTAGGAATTGAAGAAGGCAAGGGATGCAAGGAAATAGAAAGAAAGAAGACACAAATGTTACCATGACTCTCTACTATAGTTACTAAATTCAAATTCGAATACGAATTCGAATTTGATTCGATACGAAAAGAATTCAACTGTATAAAATTCAATACAAGAAAAAATCGAGAATATATATATTATAAATATTAACATATTATTATTGTTTCAAAATTTTATAAAATTGAAATGAATCTTTCCTATAATGATACCCCTATTTACTTATTTCCAACATTAACATTGTCTGTATATTTGTGATAATCTAAAAATATTGAAAGACAAAACGCATTAAACTTATTCGTCTTACGAATTGAAAAAACATATAAGAAAAATATAATAGTATGAATAACAAAAACTAAAAAATGATGTCCAATGTAAATAATGAGATACTGGATACTAAAAGTAACATTAAGTAATCTCCACATATCAAGAAATTTATATCCCAATCACTATGGATACAAATTTACTCAAGAATAAATGTGTGAAGATAATCTTTTTGGTGGATCACATGAATGAAACCTTTAATTGAATTCCAAATTAACTATGATTAAAACATAATTTTGATAATCTATTGCTAATGGCTATCATCCAATAGAATTATGAGGGTGAGAAAACTATATGTTAAAGTTTTAGCAAGTTTTTAAATATAGAACTTACCCTTCCTTGAAATTTTTTTAATATTAAGTTACATTTTTTAATGAGGAATTTACTATTTTTTATAAGTACAATTTGTTACATATAAAATTTGGATAACATTTTTTAATATATAAATGGTTGCATTTTCATACTTTCTTATATTAAATTTTTGATAAATCAAAAAAGTTAAGCCATTCCGAAACTGGTAGCTGAATGCTCTAGTGGAATGGATGTTTCTATGTATATATTATATGTTGGTTGCGTTCTTATTGATTAGGGGAGATTCAGACTTCGTTCCGCATTGTATCCTCTACCGAGCCTCGTTGTTGAGAATGCCAATGATCAGTGAAGAATGATGCGCACTGTGACCTTTTGATTTCATAAACCAAAAATTCCATATATTAATGTATTACAAGGTGAACTGAATCATATTAACAAATTTCCAAACTTTTTCAACCAATATGAACGAACTTGATACTATGCTCTCTACTGATCATCCTAGTTGATTGGATCCATATTCTGGGTCCTTGCAAGGAGAATCCACTTACGATTTGAGGTGAGGAAAATCTTTGAAAAAACCCTGGTGAGATGAGTGAGAACCTAGAACTTATTATTAGTACATAAGTCTACCTACCTATCTTTAATTAGCAATCAAATCAATCTGCTGTATAAATTTGCCAAGGAAAAATAAATGCATGCCTATGTTGCCACATTTTTGTAACTATATTAATATGTATGCTTTCATGGGTTTCCTAGATAGGGTAAATCGTCAAAAATACATTTTTCACACTACCAAACATATCCCAAGAGACATGAATTAAAAAATTTCAAATGTCAAATATGGGAAAAATGGCCATCA
Organism: Pinus tabuliformis; assembly: GCA_031772625.1. Classification (NCBI taxonomy): domain Eukaryota; kingdom Viridiplantae; phylum Streptophyta; class Pinopsida; order Pinales; family Pinaceae; genus Pinus; species Pinus tabuliformis. The sequence goes on from CM062812.1 coordinate 916,897,773, forward strand.
AATTCCATCCCTGATTGCATGGCTACCTTTCTACTCATACCCTTACCAGTGGACAGGGAGGAAGTGGATAGTTTCCCACCAGGGAAAAGTTTAAGGATAGAAATTTATCTTAAAGTTTAGAAATCATGGCGAATATTACTAGTCCCTCTAATATGCAAATTGTAAAAGGCTTGGCAATACCTTTGTAAAAATAATCATATTTCTAATGATTTTGTATAGTCTCTATAAAAAATTGGCTATTTCTAAGGTAAAATATTCTTATACTATAAAATTTAGGCGAATCATATTCTAAAAAATTAGAAATTCATGAATCTTTTTTTTTTTTAAAGCATGGAAAATTAGCCCACCTTCCAATATTAGCCCCTAAAATTTTCCTTATTTCCCACATAATGTGTCATGACTTTTCTCTTAGATCTAAAATTTGTAGTCTTATCAACCTTAATTTCTATGAAATAGGAGGAGGTGGGGCATAATTCAAATTGACCCTTGTCCCTGAGCTTGTCCTTCCCAATCCATCCTTATGTGAAATCAACTAAAATGATGAACGATTCTAGGGTAATGTGAGTGGAATATGAGCCACATGGATAATCAAGTGGAAATGGTAGAGTATTCTTCAATAGGGAAAAAAGGATAAATCCCACAATCACTTAAAAGAAATTTCTGAGCTGCAACATGATATGAATGATAACCTTCATCTCTAGTTTGCAGAATTGGTAGCACAATGGTCCTCCAACATGGACATTTTTATTCACTAGAGGTAGCAACTTCAAGAAGTGGAAGACAAAATCAGAGCACTAGGTAGCTAGATTGAAGATTTGAATCTCCTAGGAAAGCATGAACTTTGGTCTTCCTCCTCTTTACCACACTATAGTTATTCTCCTCTTCCTACTTTATTGATTTAAATACAGAACCTTGGACTGTCTCTCCTCTAAGCCAAGACAACGAACTTCCGATATGAGTGACCTTATGCTAGTTAAAACTAGTTAAAATTTGGACAATTTCTATATAGTATTTACAATCAAGAATCAAGAACAAGACTTATTTAGTAATTTTTTTATTGTATTGTAAAAAAGGTTATGATTAAAAAGATAAACACAAAATATTTGTAGAAAATCCTGTAGATTCACAAGCTCATGCAATGTACTAAAGCATGGGACAAGAATCTACTACTTTCAACAAGCGGAAGCCAATAGATTGATGAAAATAATATGAACAAGAAAGAGATAAATCAATGGAACATAACACAAGATGTATATGAGGAAAGCCACTGCTCAAAACCCCACTATCTGTATTTCATATATCAAAAATATGAATTGAAGATACAAAGCTTGTTCTCACTAGAACAATTGCACACAATTATGCTCAAATCTCTCAATGCATAAGCTAGCTCTTAGACAACACTTAGCCAATTCTGCAGCTCTCCAAGCTCCTAATCTCTTGCATAATTCCTAGGATGAATAACCCATATTTAAAGGGAATTCATGCTTCCAAAAATGTGCAATCCAAACATAGGATCAATCTCTGCTGCATGCATGATATTTACACTCCAGTAAATAATACCACTGATAGTACACTGTCCCTACACTCTAGTCTCAACTGGGTCTTTCTCTTAACTAGCATGCATGAGTTTCTCATGAGGGAATCTTCAGTTAAATGGAGTATCACTAGTGGATGCATTAGTGCACCAACTGACTATTAGTCCTCTATTAGTTCCAAAAATAATTTAGAACTAATTTAACTGAACTTAACTCAGTAAACTGAGCGATCTAATTTCCAACTTAATTTAACTCATACTAGACCCCTAAAACTTAGGGAGAACATATACATGACTACATAAATATTTCCAACTCGAAATTCCTAAGCTAATTAAGTTAATTAAACTTAATTAACTATTTACAAGTTTTTATGAGAATAGAATTCGATTTTAATTCACAGTTTAATTCAAGGACAAATTAAACTCGAATTTCTTGTTGCCATTGCTCAACACTTCCTCTCAACAGGAAAGGGATTATTAGCTACCCCGATCTTGTCTCTGTGAAGCTCGAATTACATCTTGACAATGCCTTTGTTAAAATGACAACATATTTCTCCTCCATGGTAATGTACTCTAAAAACATAATCCACCTCAATGCACAATCTCTGAGATGATGATACTAGATATCAATACGCTTGGAACGTTCATCAAAAACTGGATTTTTGGAGAGTTTGATACAAATCTAATTATCACAGTAAATCACAGTTGGATCTATCTGATGACCAAACAAACTAACTAGGATCTTCCTCATCCAGTTGGCCCCACATGTATCTTAACTCGCAACCATGTACTCTGCTTTTGCTGAACTGAGTGCAACCGATCTTTGTTTCATGATGTACCAAGGTCGTTGAACCAATACTGAAGATCCCTCCTAATGTGATTTTTCAGTCGGATGGACTCCCTTCCCAATTTGCATCGGTGAAGACTTGAAGCTTCACTCCCTCTATCCGTTTGTACCATAATCCATACTGAGAAGTGCCCCTCAGGAATATTAACACATTCTTTTCCGCCTTCCAATACAACTTGGTAGACCTAAGCATCGCTTGACTAAGGTGGTTAACTGCAAAGCACATATTTGTTCGTATGTTCACCAAGTATATGAGTGAACCCACAAGCTTCCTATAAACAATAACTTCCACTACTTTCTCTAAAGTAGCATCCTTCTTCCTCCAGTTACCTGCTAGAGGAGTCTCCATGGGTTTATTTCTCTCCATGCGAAATCTCTTGAGTATATCGTTAGCATACTTGCCCTAAGAAACAAACAAATCCCCATCTCCCTACCATACCTCCATGCCAAGAAAGTAATGCATGATCCCCATGTCCTTCATCTCAAACTCTTATGAAAGGTCCTCCTTTCAAGAATTGATCAACTGTCATCATGTGTTAGTATTAGATCATCAACATAAAGTACAATGATCAACAATTTACCTTCCACCACTATGTGGTACAAGTTCACATCCGCTTCACTCTTCGTGAAGCCCAATCCAGTGAAGTAGCTATATATCTTGGTGTACCAACAACGAGGTTATTTCTTAAACCCATACAATTCTCTCTTGAGTCAGAAAGCATGCAACTCACAGTAAAAGGTTTCAAAACATTCAAAATGCTCTATGTACACCTCTTCATCAATAATGCCATTAAGGAAGGTTGTCTTCACATCCATATGTTGTATCTTCCAACCCATCTATGATGATAGTGCCAATATAGATCTAATTGACGAGTACCTCGCAACAAAAGCAAAGGTCTCATCATAGTCAATCCTCTCTACCCATGAAAAGCCACGGGCCAAAAAACTAGCCTTATGCTTCTCCACACTACCATCTACATCTTGCTTTACCTTGTAAAGCCAACAGGAGCTCACCCCTGACTTGTCCTCCAGTCTCGAGACCACATCACAAACACTGTTACGAAGTATGGAGTCATACTTCTCCACAATGGCATCAACCCAAATCGGTTGCTGCACAGCGTCCTTAAAGGAAGATGGATCTATCACAACACGTTTGCCCATAAGATCCATGTATCTAGTGTACCTCTTAGGTGACCTCCTCTACCTGTGCTGAGAAGTGGGTGCTCCCACATGCTCCCGTGCATCATCCAACAATCTGTCAACCTCTCTAGTGTGCTTTCTTCCCTCTCTAGAAGACTTTGCCTAAGTGGATGTATCCACTCCCAGATCCTCTACATGTGGCTGCTCCACATCAATCTGAGGCACCTTAACCTTAGGAGCTAAAATCTCCTAATCCACATGTGGCTCAAGCTCCCTCTCAGGGGAAACTCACATGGCCTTCTCCTCATCAAATCTGGCATCCTACGAACCAACATCATCCTACCGATCAACTAGTACACCCTATAGTTGTGAGGTGTATAAGTGTACCCCACAAATATCTAAAACTTTGTTTTTGGCTCAAGCTTCTTCCATGCATATTTATTCACATGGTAATATATCGATGACCCAAAAATATTGAAGTGACCAACATCTGGCCTCTTATAGGAATAAGCCTCCTCTAGTGTCTTCATCTCAAGTATCCGACGTGGGCTACGTTTATGAACATAAACCATTGTGTTGAATGCCTCTACCCACAAGTGCAAAGGTAGGCCTTGATAATGCAAGATCGCCCTCGCTACCCCTACTATTCTTCTGTTTTTCCTCTCAGCCACCCCATTTTGCTGAGGATTATGGGGTGTCATCAACTCCCATTTAATCCCTTCCGTTGCACAGAAGTTCTCAAAATCATTTGAGACATACTCACCACTATAATCACTCGGTAGAGCTTTAACCTTCTTTCCTGACTCTTTCTCCACCAATGCCTTAAACTCACAAAATTTTGTGAAAGTTTGATCCTTTTTCTTCATGAAGCATATCCAACCTTTCCGAGATAATCATCAACAAATATAACATAATACTTGTGTTTGGTCGTGGATGTTGTCGAGAATGGTCCACACACATCTGAATGGACTTTCTCTAGCATAGCCTCTGCTCGACTATCTCTATTGTGTAAGGAAGACTTGGTGTATTTTCCCAAAGTACACCCCTTGCATGTATCAACTTGCTCAAACGTACCTTTGGGAAGACCAGTAGAGATCTGCCGTAATATCTTCAAAGCCCCATGATGTAAGTGCCCCAATCATTTGTGCCACAACTCGACAACATCTCATCTCTGCACCCTTTCTTCTTTTGTGCTCAAAGAAGCACACTCCTCTACCTCCAGCTTATAGAGATTCTTCACCCAAATCCCTATCTTCTTTACTTTGCCCATGGCTATTTGTTGAAGGAACACCTTTCCTTTCGAGAAGATCACATCATAGCCTCTATCCTCAATCATGGAAACAAACACAAGGTTCTTCTTCAACCCAGGCACATACATAACATTCTTCAAGGTGAGTGGAGCCCTATGCTCCCTCTGAAAAGTAATCGTGCCCAATCCAGTAACACTATACTTCCTGTTGTCACCCATCTTGATATGCATCTCGATATCTTTCTCCTCCAGGTCACTGAGTAACTCTTTGTCACCAGACATGTGGAATGAAGCTCCACTGTCTAAGTATCATACACTTCCCACCATTGATGACACTATGCATGCAATGAGGGAAAACTCCAATTCGAATTGAGAGGCCAAAGCCTCACCCACCACTCCTCCTGAGGACTGCTTCTTGGATTTCTTGAGTGGAAAATTTGTAGCAAAATGGCCCAACTCATGACAATGAAAGCACTTAACTTTCATCATGTATTTATTCTTACCTCCATGATAAGAATCCGATTTGGAATGGGAATCTTTACCTTTCCCCTTCTTCTCCTTAATTTCTAAGGCACAATTCTCTTCATTGTCAATATTTGATGAAGATCCATCCCTACTGTTCCTCCTGATCTCCTCCTGCATCAAATCCGACCATAGCCTTTCCCAACTTGGAAGCTTATCCTGCATTGATAGAGTCCTAATAACTATGCCAACTCTTTCGGAGTCCTAGAAAAGCAAGACTCACCATATCATCCTTGACAACTGTGATTCCAGCACTTCCAAGTTCATCACAACATTCAGTGAACTTGGTCAAGTATTTTGGAATAGTCTCGCCTTTCTCCATTTTGATTTCTCGAAGTTTGTCCTTCAGTGCCAATTTCCCTTGGAGATTGTTGTTGTGATACAAGTCCATCAATTATTTCCACATAACATATAGATTTTCCTTTCCATGGAGACTTGAGACAATGTGGTCTCGAACTCCCTCAAGGATTATCTGCCTTGCCTTCGCCACACACTTCTTCCATTCGGCCAAGTTCTATGCATCCGAGGTTGCTAGCTTAGGAATTTATTGATCAATGAATTCCTTCAATCCATTAACCTCTAACATAGCCTCCTTTCTATCTCTCCAGGCTATAAAATTCGAGTTTCCTTGCAAGGCATATTTGAGCCGCAAACCGTAGAATGCTATCTACTGATCATGAAGTATGTATTGCAAATTCGAATTTTATCTTTAACCGAAACTCAAAACTTCGAAATATCCTCTAGTATATTGTTCTCATCTTTGATACCATGTAACAAATCATCTAGATGCACAAGCTCATGCAATGTACTAAAACACAGGACAAGAATCTACTTCTACATTCAACCAGCGGAAGCCAATAGATCAATGAAAACAATATGAACAAGAAGAAGATAAATCAATGGCACATAACACAAGATGTATATGGGGAAAGCCACTGCTCAAAACCCCACTATCTGTATTGCATATATCAGAAATATGAATGAAGATACAAAGCTTGTTCTCACTAGAACAATTGCGCACAAGTATGCTCAACTCTCTGAACACATAAGCTAGCTCTTAGACAACACTTCGCCAATTCTACAGCTCTCCAAGCTCCTAATCTCTTGCATAATTCCTAGGATGAATAGCTTGTATTTAAAGGGAATTCATGCTTCCAAAAATGTGCAATCCAAACATAGGATCAATCTTTGATGCATGCATGATATTTACACTCCAGTAAATAATACCACTGATAGTAAATTGTCCCTGCACTCTAGTCTCAACTGGGTCTTTCTCTGAACTGACATGCATGAGTTTCTCATGAGGGAATCTCCAGTTAAATGGAGTAGCACTAGTGGATGCATTAGTAAACCAACTAACTATTAGTCCTCTATTAGTTCCAAAAACAATTTAGAACTAATTTAACTGAACTTAACTCAGTAAACTGAGTGATCTAATTTCCAACTCACTTTAACTCATACTGGACCCCTAAAACTTAGGGAGAACATATACATGACTACATAAATACTTCCAACTCGTAATTCCTAAGCTAATTAAGTTAATTAAACTTAATTAACTATTTACAAGTTTTTATGAGAATAGAATTCGATTTTAATTCACAGTTTAATTCAAGGACAAATTGAACTCAAATTTCTTGTTGCCATTTCTCAACACTCCCTCTCAACAAGAAAGGGATTATTAGCTACCCTGATCTTGTCTCTGTGAAACTCAAATTAAATATTGAAAATGCCTTTGTCAAAATGTCAAAATCTTTCTCCTCCGTGGGAATGTAGTCTAAAAACATAATCGCCTCAATACACAATCTTTGAGATGATGATACCAGATATCAATACGCTTGGAATGTTCATGAAAAACTGGATTTTCAGAGAGTTTGATACAAATCTAATTATCACAATAAATCACAGTTGGATCCATTTGATGACCAAACAAACTAACCAGGACCTTCCTCATCCAGATGGCCTCACATGTATCCTAACTTGCAGCCATGTACTCTGCCTCCGTTGAACTAAGTGCAACCGATCTCCGTTTCCTGATGTACCAAGAAACTGTCGCTGACCCAATACTGAAGATCCCTCCTGATGTGATTTTTAGTCGGATGGACTCCCTGCCCAATTTGCATTGGTGAAGCCTTGAAGCTTCACTCCCTCTGTCCGTCTGTACCATAATCCATACTGAGAAGTGCCCCTAAGGAATCTTAACACATTCTTTTCTGCCTTCAAATACAACTTGGTAGGCCTAAGCATCGCGTGACTAAGGTGGTTAACTACAAAGCACATATTTGTTCATGTGTTCACCAAGTATATGAGTGAACCCACAAGCATCCTGTAAACAATAACTTCCACTACTTCCCCTAAAGTAGCATCCTCCTTCCTCCAGTTACCTGCTAGAGGAGTCTCCATGGGTTTGTTTCTCTCCATGTAGAATCTCTTGAGTATCTCATTGGCATACTTGCCCTGAGACACAAACAAATCACCATCTCCCTGCCATACCTCCATGCCAAGAAAGTAATGCATGATCCCCATGTCCTTCATCTCAAACTCTCTTGAGAGGTCCTCCTTGCAAGAATTGATCAACTGTCATCATGTGTCAGTATGAGATCATCAACATAAAGTACAATGATCAACAATTTACCTTCCACCACTATGTGGTACAAGTTCACATCTGCTTCACTCTTTGTGAAGCCCAATCTAGTGAAGTAGCTATATATCCTGGTGTACCAAGAAAGGGGTTATTTCTTAAACCCATACAATGCTCTCTTGAGTCAGCACACATGTGACTGACAGTAAAAGGTTTCAAAACCTTCAGACTGCTCTATGTACACCTCTTCCTCAATCATGCCATTAAGCAAGGTTGTCTTCACATCCATCTGATGTATCTTCCAACCCATCTGTGCTGATAGTGCTAATATATATATGATTGACGAGTACCTTGCAATAGGAGCAAAGGTCTCATCATAGTCAATCATCTCTACCCTTGAAAAGCCACGGGCCACAAATCTAGCCTTATGCTTCTCCACACTACCATCTGCATCTTGATTTACCTTGTAAAGCCAACGGGAGCTCACCCGTGACTTATCCTCCAGTCTTGAGACCACATCCCAAACACTATTACGAAGTATGGAGTCATACCTCTCCACCATGGCATCAACCCAAATCAGCTGCTGCACATCTTCCTTAAAGGAAGATGGATCTATCACAACACGTTCACCCATAAGAGCCATGTATCTCATGTACCTCTTAGGTGACCTCCTCTACCTGCGCTGAGAAGTGGGTGCTCCCACATGCTCCCATGCATCATCCAACAATCTGTCAGCCTCTCTAGTGTGCTTTCTTCCCTCTCTAGAAGACTCTGCCTAAGTAGATGTATCCACTCCTAGATCCTCTACATGTGGCTGCTCCACATTAATCTGAGGCTCCTTAACCTTAGGAGCTAAAATCTCCTAATCCTCATGTAGCTCAAGCTCCCTCTCAGGGGAAACTCACATGGCCTTCTCCTCATCAAATCTGGAATCCCTGTGAACCAATGTCATCCTACTGGTCGACAAGTACACTTGATAGTTATGAGGTGTATCAGTGTACCCAACAAATATCCCAAACTTTGTTGTCAGCTCAAGCTTCTTCTATGCATATTTATTCACATGGTAATATACCGACGAGCCAAAAATCTTGAAGTGACCAACATCTGGCCTCTTATAGGAATAAGCCTCCTCTAGTGTCTTCATCTCAAGTATCTGACGTGGGCTACGGTTATGAACATAAACCAATGTGTTGAATTCCTCTACCCACAAGTGTAGTGGTAGGCCCTGATCATGCAAGATCGCCCTCGCTGCCCCTACTATCCTTCTATTTTTCCTCTCGGCCACCCCATTTTGCTGAGGGTTTTGGGGTGTCATCAACTCCCATTTAATCCCTTCTGCTGCACAGAAGTTCTTAAACTCGTTTGAGACATACTCACCACTGTTATCACTGGGTCGAGCTTTAACCTTCTTTCCTGACTCTTTCTCCACCAATGCTTTAAACTCACAAAACTTTGTGAAAGTTTGATACTTTTTCTTCATGAAACACGTCCAATCTTTCCGAGATAGTCATCAACAAATATAACATAATACTTGTGTTTGGCTATGGATGCTGTCGAGAATGGTCCACACACATCTGAATGGACTCACTCTAGCATAGCCTCTGCTCAACTATCTCTGTTGTGAAAGGAATACTTGGTGTATTTTCCCAAAGTACACCCCTTACATGTATCAACTTGCTCAAGCGTGCCTGTGGGAAGACCTGTAGAGATCTGCTGCAATATCTTCAAAGCCCCATGATGTAATTGCCCCAATCGTCTGTGCCACAACTTGACAATGTCTCAGCTCTGCACCCTTTCTTCTTTTGTGCTCAAAGTAGCACACTCCTCTAATTCCAGCTTAGAGAGATTCTTCACCCAAATCCCTATCTTATTTACTTGACCCATGGCTATGTGTTGAAGGAACGCCTTTCCTTTCGAGAAGATCACATCATAGCCTCTATCCTCAAGCATGGAAACAAATAAAAGGTTCTTCTTCAAACCAGGCACATACATAAAATTATTCAAGGTGAGTAGAGTCCCATTCTACCTCTGAAAAGTAATCGTGCCAAATCCAGTAACACTATACTTCTCGTCGTCACCCATCTTGATATGCATCTGGAGATCTTTCTCCTCCAAGTCACTGAATAACTCTTTGTCGCCAGTCATGTGGAATGAAGCTCCACTGTCTAAGTATCATACACTTCCCATCATTGATGACACTATGCATGCAATGAGGGAAAACTCCAATTCGAATTGAGAGGCCAAAGCCTCACCCACCACTCCTCCTGAGGACTTCTTCTTGGATTTCTTAAGTGGAAAATTTGTAGCAAAATGGCCCAGCTCATGACAATGAAAGCACCTAACTTTCGTCATGTATTTCTTCTCACCTCCATCATAAGAAACTGATTTGGAATGGGAAGCTTTACCTTTCCCTTCTTCTCCTTAATTTCTAAGGCACAATTCTCTTCATCATCAATATTTGATGAAGATCCATCCCTACCGTTCCTCCTGCATCAAATCTAACCATAGTCTTTCCCAATTTAGAAGCTTCTCTTGCATTGACAGAGTCCTAATAACTATGCCAACTCTTTTGGAGTCCTAGAAGAGCAAGACTCACCATATCATCCTCGACAATCGTGATTCCATCATTTCCAAGTTCATCATGACATTGAGTGAACTTGGTCAAGTATTTTGGAATAGTCTCGCCTTTCTCCATTTTGATTTCTCGAAGTTTGTCCTTCAGTGCCAATTTCCTTTGGCCACTGCTGTTATGATACAATTCTGTCAATTCTTTCCACATAACATGTAGATTTTCCTTGCCATGGAGACTCGAGACAATGTGGTCTCGAACTCCCCCAAGGATTATCCACCTCGCCTTTGCCACACACTTCTTCCATTCGACCAAGTTCTATGCATCCGATGTTGCTAGCTTAGGAATTTATTGATCAATGAATTCCTTAAATCCATTAACCTCTAACATAGCCTCCATTCTATCCCTCTAGGCTATAAAATTCAAGTTTCCTTCCAAGGCATACTTGAGTCGCAAACCGTAGAGCGCTATCTGTTGATCCTAAAGTATGTATTGCAAATTCGAATTTCATCTGTAATCAAAACTCAAAACTTCGAAATATCCTCTAGTATATTGTTCTGATCTCTAATACCATGTAACAAATCATCTAGATTCACAAGCTCATGCAATGTACTAAAACACAGGACAAGAATCTACTTCTACTTTCAACCAGCGGAAGCCAATAGATCGATGAAAACAATATGAACAAGAAGAAGATAAATCAATGGCACATATCATAAGATGTATTTGGGGAAATCCACTGCTCAAAACTCCACTATCTCTATTTCATATCTCATAAATATGAGTGAGGATACAAATCTTGTTCTCACTAGAACAATTCCACACAAGTATGCTCAACTCTCTCAGCTCAGAAGCTAGCTCTTGGCCAACACTTAGCCGATTCTGCAGCTCTCCAAGCTCCTAATATCTTTCATAACTTCTAGGATGAATAGCCCGTATTTAAAGGAAATTCATGCTTCCAAAACCACGCAATCCAAACATAGGATCAATCTCTAATGCATGCATGATATTTACACTCCAGTAAATAATACTACCAATAGTACAATGTCCCTACACTCTAGTCTCAACTGGGTCTTTCTCTAAACTGACAGGCATGACTTTCTCATGAGGGAATCTTCAATTAAACTGGAGTAGAACTAGTGTATGCATCATTGGACTAACTGAATGTTAGTCCTCTATTAGTTCCAAAAAAATTTAGAACTAATTTAACTGAACTTAACTCAGTAAACTGAGTGATCTAATTTCCAACTCAATTTAAACTCATACTTGACCCCTCAAACTTAGGGAGAACATATACATAACTATAGATAGACTTCCAACTCGAAATTCATAAGCTAATTAAACTTAATTAACTATTTACAAGTTGCTATGATAATAGAATTCGATTTTAATTCACAATTTAATTCAAGGACAAATTAAATTGGAATTTCTTGTTGCCATTTCTCAACAACATTTTTGCATTTCCCACCATAGCCAAAATTCAATAATGCATAAAGAAAAAACAAAAAAATCAAATGTTGTACCCAGCGTTAAAAGTCTCCTGGATTACGAAAGTCACATCACATTTGGGAGAAGTTGCAATAATCTGCCTCTCAACTAACAAATTTATAAAATTAAATAACAAAAGATTGTCACTTCCCAGTGTTGTAATTTGACAAAAAAAATCCCCGTTAGAGGGCATTTTTCCCGTCAAATACATTTTAAAAATTTATGTGACCTTCTCTCGTGATGTGTTTTTAAATTTATGAAACGTACTTTGGACAATTTATTTTTTTTCGAAAATGTCATTAATATCTTCCTAAAGAACGGGTTCCATCTGTATCAGTGGCGTCTTGAGGTCTTGTGAAGTTTAAATGGGGTTAATTGCTAGTAAAACTGAATGACCCATTTTGTATGTCATCATTCATTTTCAAGTATACTAGTTGGCAGTCATTCAGCTACACATATCAATTTAAGTTCTTGCCCCTATTGCCTCTTCTTCTATAATCTTTGGCGTCTTCAAGAAAAAAAATTTGAAATTATGTGTTGTCACTACAAGAGTTTATGGTAAAGAAGCAGGATGTCATTGCTCATTCTAGGTATTATGGCTTTTGTTAAAAGAAATATTTGGTTTTTTTCTTTTCCTTTTGGTTTCATGGTTGATTTCCCCATTGGACTTGAAAATTTCTTAGAAACAAGAGTCCCTCGACACAGTGCCATCAATATTTAGCTTGCATTTACCCTACCCTGGTAGTTGGGACAACGAGATTCAAAACATTGTGTGAATTGATAATTTTTTTAAGGAAATGGTAGAATTGTTGGTAGTATTTTTCTCATGGTTCTTGGAAATTCCTTATGTCTACAATCTAAACATAGTTATTGATAACATGGGTGTAAATTTTGCATTGCATCTGAATGCACAAGGGTTTAAATATCAAGAAGTCTAGTTCGTTTAGAACTTTGGAGTGTCCATGAATAAGACAACGAAGAAACCCTGTTGAAGCAATGACATGAAGAAGAGTGTGTTGCATGATATAATGGGGGATCCTAATGATTTTGACACCTCGACAACTTCGATGTAGGTTCAGAAAGTAACAGTGGGTGCCGGGAAGACACTCTCAAGAAGTGGTAAGTTTGTATTTGTTTATTTTTTTGTAAAGTTCTTATTCTATTATGTATCACTTTTGAAGTCAATTAAATTATGTGTGTCTTTACCTATTTCATCTAAGTTAGTCTCATTCTACCAATATTCATTGTTGTATTTTGAATTTCTCAAATGTGATATTAGACAATCAAAATCCCTATAGGAGAGCATGAAACCCTAGAACTACATCATTCTAGAACCACGTATTAAATATTGGTTGTACTCTAGAAATGGTACAAAATAGTCCATTGAGTGAAGCCCTCTACATTATTTAAACCTCAAATCGCCAGCATTCACAATCTCAATTATTCATGCTCGAGGGTACATGCTACTATTTTCTTTTGATCCTTGCTTTCTTTTTTGGTCCAGTTTGAAAAGTGATCTTAATTTCACCGAAGCGTTCTTAACCTTGGGGTTTTTTCTACTGACAATAATATTTAAATCCTCCATCAAGAGGGTATGGGGAAGGTGATTGAAGTGTTCCTCAGGTCAACAGGATTTCTATGAGTGAAATTATGAGCCTTTGAACTGTAATAATTTTAAAATTCATAATCACCCACTCAAAACCTCCCAAGAATGAGTTCATAATAAGCATAGAGTAGGCCCTTAGCTTCAAAATCAAAATTGTCTTGTGCCTAAACATTACCTAATATTTATAACATTACCAATCTAAACCTGGAATGGTGCTACCAATATATACTTTGATGTCCCTCAAAGTGCGTTAAACTATAAATCATTGAGGTACTAAGTGTTCTTAAAATTGAGCTTTTTCATGGATCTTTATGCAAGCCCCTTTGACACAATCAAGGCTCAAAATGATGCTAAGAAAAGGAATGTCCACTACCTAAACAAAATTTCTTTGTTTGTTTCTACACATAGTAACTCATTATAGGGATCCTTTCTAAAAGAGCATACATTATCTCCATTACAAAATAAAAATAATGCTCTTACTAGTAAATTGTGTAGCTTGATTCTTCTATCCCCTTAACTTCATGTTGTATGGCTTAGCAAAATCTTTGACCCATGTTTCGATTTATATCATATTATCATCATGAGAAGGTGCAAGACTGGGAGATGGAAGCAATCTCATCACTTTTTTCTCCGTGGCCTTGTTTGTTAGTAGAGGTGATCATTGACAACATTTTTGGTTTAAGGTTTCCATCTGTTGTTTGGGCTCCACATTGTTTGGTTATACCTCTTTTGGCACTCACCATATACACATTTATTTCTTTTTCAGTTCTCCCAGAGATGCTTTGTCACTCCCAAAGTTTAGTCATTGTTGAGCTTTTTATAGTCTTGTTGACCAATCATGGTTGATAGTGTACATTAATATTTAATTTAAAAATCAAGTTACATTAATTAAATCTAATTGAGTGTTCATTTGGGCCCACCCAATCAATGCACTCTAAACTCACGATGGCATTATTTAGAAACACTTTAAACTTGTAAGTTATTTTATTATGGTTATAGCTAAACATGACCCAAGGCTATATTCTATAAGATGTTTCAGGAATATTTAATTTATTTAATGTGTTTTCTTTGAATATGGCATTGACTTCATCAATGCACTCCAAATTCGGGATGGTGTTCACTGTTCTCTAGAAATACTTTTTAAGCTACCTAATCATCACCTATCTACAACAATGTGATCTGGCCCTGGGAGGGTACTGTCAATGGTCCCTTTTGAAAGGAACCATGCATTGATGTTTTGATAGTCCATGAAATTCTCTCAATTTTAAAATATATCAGGCAATTTTAAACCTTTTTCTAGACCCCTTTTCTAGTGCCACACCATAAAATCCAAGCTACTAAAGGCCCCAAAAAGAAGAATGCAATTGTTGTTTTCAATTGAAAACATAACCAAGTTTTGTATATGCTTTTGTGAAATGAATCACAATTATGAGAAAGAATATTAAATAACAGTGAGATATTGTATTGTAAAGAAAGAATAATGGGGAAATATAGTGATAGAGGTAAATGAAAAGCATGTTAATATTATTATGAAGCTATGAAGCTAAAGAAGAAGCAAAATGTTCACTCACACCACACTCCAATCCATTTTATAACACAAAAAATACCACAATCCAAAATTGAAGTTGGGTCATTTATTTCCATAGCGTCACTACAGTATCGTTAGCCAGCAGAGGAGAAGTTGAAGTTAGAGTAAATGGTATTCAAGCCTAGCAATGTGGAGAAGAATTTGAATCGGTTATTGGCTATATCAAACTGCAAAAGGTTAGCTCGCATCTGATGAGTGCTTATCACAATGGGACCCACATCATAACATCCTCCCGTCCCTCCATCTGGAGATGCATGAAAGAACACAAGGATGTTAGGTCCCTACAATACTAGTGATTCCCCCATTACTATTTTCATTGTATCCCTTATTATTATTGTTGTGCCCCTATTATCCCCATATTGTTATTAGTGTGCCCCATAGAAGTCCAATATTGTTATTGTTGCACTTGGTCTCGTAATTTTGATATATCATGTTGCATTTCTTCCTCTTCTTCATAATCTACTAATACCAAATGTTATGGAACCAGCTCATAAAATAGAATAATAGATAGTTCAACGACTTCAAAATAAGCCTCTTCGAGGGGGAAACCTCCTTTACATTACACCAATGAACAATTCTTGGATGATGCAAATGACAAAACATCCTTTCTATATATAGGAGTCTAAGGGGTCACAATATAATCAAAGCCGACATGAAAATAATAATATAAGGGAACAATAATAACAATAGTGGGCTTTTATGGGGTACACTAGTAACAATATGGGGACAATAGGGGCACAACAATAATAATAAGGGATACAATGAAAATAGTAATGGGGGAATCACTATTATTATAGGGACCTAACAAAGGCCCATTACGCCAGGGCACTCGTTCGACACCATGGAATTACCTCAAAAAAATTTCCATATTGTTTGGTTGTTGTGTAAAACAAGTTTGAGGGTGGGCACCCTTGGTCCAACATGTGTCCAAGTGATGCTCACTTGTGGTTTCGAGGCCAAGGTATGCATTATCAACATTGACGTTGCAAGTATTGTTGTGACACATACTAGGGCAGTAGCAAAGGTTGTCGCCCCACCCCTGTGAGGATGCCGAGCAAATCGCAGTGCCACATGGAACACGACGATAGGTGGAGGAAGTGTAGGTGCCACCTTGGCAGTGAAGCCACTCTGTATCTCCCGCTAAATCTAACACCAATCTTTCGGCCTGCAGGGGAGTCTTCTGATGCATTTGTATAGCGTAAAATCCAGTTGTCAATTCCTTGTTCACTCAAGCGGCGAGGATCTTTGGCCTAGAGACATTCAAAAATGACGAAGAAAGAGTGTAATGAAACTAAAAAGTAATAATAAAAAAGGAGTCATGAGCCACAATGACATCCTCGTATATGTGCGGCATCCTCTCAAAATCCCAAACCAAAAGGAGTGAGAATGTGTGTGCACACTAACTCGAGCGCTAATTTATAGATTCCCAAGCTGAATGTGGATGGATGATCGTTGACCTATTATGAAAAGAGCAACGACACTAAATGCTGAATATGAAACGGTGACTCTTGGCACATTTTCAATTGATGAATGGATGAGGATAGGGTTGGAATTTGGATTTTTTTGGGTCTGTCATACAATTATTTTGAAGTTTTTGGTCCTTATGCTACTGTCAAGAAATGTTATGTGTAAATTTTTGTCCTTCAAGAGTGATGTTCTCATAATAAATTAATCCTTCACCAATAAAGGCTTGATAAAAAATTTATCCTCCAATAACATAACTCTGTTAAAAAATTCCACATATTTATCGTAAGAAAAAAGACAAAATGACCATAACACACAAATCACTTATTAAATCTTGAATTTTGATTTGAAATTGCATGGAACACTCACAATACAATCCATGGAACCTGAAATCATAAGGAGATCTTATGGGACATATAAGATGACCAACATAGTAAAACTATTGACTGTTATAAATAAAAAATCAAAAGTAAATTAATTAATATGATTTATGTTATGATTTACATAATCTAATATATATTATAGGATCTAAAGATAAAGTTATACAATATTTATTTTAGCATGTTTTTTATCATGTGATATACACTAATATTAATAAGATTAAATTGAAAAATAATTTTCACCTTGGTGTATGATTTATAGGTTTTACCCTTTAGTCTAACTTATAGACATACGGACTAAAAGTTAAAGATATTTAAATTTTAATACTTTGACAACTACAATTGTGGGGGTTTCAACAAAAAGTGTTGAACATTTGAAACATGTTTTTTTATTCTTATTGAAAGTATATAATCAATCCTAGGTAAAGTATTTGATGGTTATCCATTGCATATCTTTAAATTATCATTTAAAAGCAACAATTTTTAGATTCCCAATAAGACTAAGTTCCATGCAAATTCAGAGATAATTTCTGACATTATCTAATATAAGGTTTGATACAAAATAGAAATATATGATACCTTAAAAAGGCACAAAAACATACCACCAACCTCCAGTTTTCAAATCCATCCAATAAGAGAAATGCATTTAGCAACAAATTATTAATTGATACATATACATACTATTCTAAATGATGGTTTACTCCAAAATCTAGTTACATAAAGCTAATGCCACAACTTACAAGTTTCTAAGTTCCATTGCTCCAATGATAATGAAAGAATTGAAATGCCTCAAGTTGCATGGAAGGTATGCATTAAAGCCAAAGAAAGAGGGGGATTGGATATATGTGCAAAAGTATCTCCTTGTATTTAAATGCATCTTGAGAAGCATAAAGGCAAAGAAGTTTTTCCATTGTAGCAAAATGATCCAATCTAAATGCATCACATCTTTTACTGCATTTTTCAAAGGGTTGGTAAGATGTACACATTTTTCAGCCTTGATGGCATTTTCGGCTGAGACTAGTCTGGGACCAGTGGTACATACTCCGAGACTGACTTCGTGTCAGTGCAGTACTAGTCTAGGACCAGTGAGAGTGGTACATTCTATGATGCTGACTTCGGGTCCACTGAGACTAGTCTACGACCAGTGGTACACTCTCTGAAACTGCGATACTGGTCTAGGACCAGTAGTAGGAGTGGTACCTACAATGACGCTGACATTGGGTCGGTTGATACTGGTCTAGGACCAGTGGTACGCACTCTGAGTCTGACTTCAGGTCAGTGGAGAATGGTATGAGACATTCTCGATCAATTCTTCTTCTTCATAGTTCAGCAAAGCTGAGCAGAGCAGAGCTAGCAGAGCTGAGCTAGTAGAGCCAGCAGCGCTGAGCAGAGCAGAGCTAGCAGAGCCAGCAGAGCAGAGCTGAGCAGAGCAGAGAAAAGCCAGTAGAGCTGAGCAGAGTAGAGCAGAGCCAGCAGAGCTGAGCAGAGTTGGGCAGAACAGTGCAGGGCACTGATGGCAGAGATAGTACAGTCGAACTTATGGATCAATGGATGGAGTTCTCCCTAGTTGAGAGGGAGTGTTAAATTGGCAACTAGGGCCAAACTCCATGTGGGTTGGCTTATTTATGGCAGCTAATATTTTTATTGGATCCCTCTCATCGAGAGGTATAGGATTGATCCAAATATCATCCGATTTCGATAAGTATTTATAGAGATATGAATTTATTTTGTTTATGTAATTATTATCAAGCCGACCAGCTCTTATGTAGGCTCTAGAAGCCCAACCAACGTGTCTATTCAACATCCTTGTTGTGGTATAAATAAATGAGGATTTGATATCATTTACACACTCATTCTTGATGTGATCTCCTCCCCACGTCTTGGGTTTTTGGAAGGAGAATCACAAAAGGAGTACGCTGGTCCATACGTTGTTTATGAAAACATCTGTTCATCATATACGCTATTCACATTGGATACGTTGTAGATGCTATACGTTGGTTTCATGTAGTCATGGGATCACGTTGTACATGTTGATTATACGTAGCCCTAGCAATATACATAGATATTCATACGATGGCATGGGTGGAACGCAGTTCATACAATGCACAATGCCTATACGATGAGAACTTGTATGCTGGAAACCCTACACGCAGTCATGAAAATATAAGATACCATGCAGGCCAGCCGCAATCAGATATATAGAAATACTGAAGAGGATTACACACAGTCAATGACAACGTATATGCATTGAACGCAAAAATATATGCATGAAGCTAGTGGCCACACAATCATATATATATGCTTCATGACATCATGGACATACGCAGGCCCTAATACATAGAGGCACAGAATGCATACAATATACGTAGCAATAGAGTGGAGCTACTATTCATACGCAGTCCTAAATAAGACATACGCTGCCTCTATAAGCTATATCATGAAGTTATAAATAGAGCTCTAATTGCTGTCAAGAAAAAGATATAATCTCATCTATACACTGTTTGATGAAGGCTCCAGTCACTACTAACAAGGTCTCAAGTATTGTTGTAGGGGACAACAAGAAAATAGAAGGATTGTTTAAGATGGGACTGCGTGGAACTATAGCCTAGCTGCTTTGCTAGGCTGCAAGCCATAGCAAGCAACTAATGCAAATATACATTTGGTTGTATAATTATGTTGCAGCATGATGAGATCATGGATAGCATGGGCAGCATGAAGTATGATGATGCATGGGCAGTATGAGCAGCATGAAGCATGATGAGATCATGAGCCGCATGGGCAGCATGAAGCATGAGGATGGATAAGATCATGAACATGATGTAGCATGATGGTGCTACACGGTAAGGTGCAGCAGATGAACGAAATGGATAGGTGAAGTCGTCACCTAGGAGATTCATTTGAAGCAGAATGTCTTCAACTGATCTCATCATTATAGGAAATGATCTATGCTCAGATCCAGATAAGTCAAAGTGTTGACATTTGTTGTAAATGTATTATCTCTCTCTCTCTCTTTCTTTCTCTGCTGAACTTTGAAGATAAAAGAAGATTTGATCAAAGGGTTTCCCCACACATTGTTGGGTTTGTCCCTGGCTCGCACCACATCTTGTGTCCTCTTGTCTTGGCTTGTCATCTGCATTTTATTTTATGTTCTATCTGCAATTTATCGTAATGCTGATGTGATTGCTAACTGTGAAAATTTAAATAAATTGCTCTAGCATAGAACATACCTAATCTTAACAGTTTTGGTTGTCACACTTCTCTTTTATTCCACGACAACGTTACTTTTGAGTCATGCACTTTTCACACAAGGTCTTATTAAGTAAATAAGAAATAAAACACATACAAAACCAAAAGAAGAAACAAGAGACAAAGCAAATGGAGACTGAAGTTAAAAACATCATACAAAAACAAAAAATATGAAAAGACTAGATGGAGAACAGGAAAGAATGTGGATGCAATAAAAGAGGAAATAAATGCAACTAATCCTACTCATAACCTAACCAGCTAAAAGGTTAGGGATAAGTGTAATGATATTTCTAGTGAAACCAACATAATTGCTCCTGACCTACAATCATAAAGATATGAGCAATGAAAACTAACGTAATATAATGTGTAATAGAAAATATAAGAAATTAAATATCTTGCACAAAAGATAAAATGTATTTTATATATGTAGAGAGATGTGTCATGACAACAAACCCTATCCAACCTACCACCTTACCTTTTCAATAGGAAGAGTAATCAAACAAACCTCGAAAACTTCTTGAGAAAGAACCTGCATATATATTGTCTTGCTTAGAAAACATCAAGAATGATCGCAACTTGCTATTATAAAATGGGATTTCTAAGTAAGATACGTCTAAATGATGATAGATTTGGTCATGAAATTTAAAAAAATCCTCTTGGAAATCCTAAAATCCTTTGTGGAAATAATTTTCAATTAATAGTGTGGAATCAGGATGAGAATCTTGCAAGGGAAAATGAATCTGATCATATTCAGAAAGATTGTCAAAATAGTGAGGGCCTGATATAACCATTAGCGGAGGTTGAAGTGACTCTAATGCTTGACAAGAATGTAAATATTGAGATGATAAACCATGAAGATTAGGTGATGTAAAACAACCATCATTAGATACACTAGTGGGAAAATGATCAATTGAATGACAAATTTTAAAACATGAACCATGATCAGATGGATTGATTAAAGAACAAGATTCTTGATTAGTAGACAACAAATATAGATCAGTTTGAGTAGATTTACAAATGCTTTGAATGACAAAATTGTCTTCCTCATATGCTAAATGTGACAAACCATCTACTTGTGAATGGCTACAACCTGAACTGACATCATAATCATTAAAAAGGAATTCCAATATGGCAAGTACATGAAACCAGTTGAGATGTAGTGGATGAAAAAGAGGAACTTGATTCCACAAATAACACAAGTAGTCACTAACACTGAAGAGGATATTTGGTGCCATGAAGAAAATAATCAGTATCATAATATTCACAAGAAGGATTAGGATCTAATTAATTGCAAAATAATGGGAGAGGTATGAATCTTTTGGCCAAAGATAATATTTAGAAATATCAACTTGACATCTTCGCTCATCCATGAAAGGCATACATTCCAAACTTCAGTTTGATATAAGATATTTGCATGAAGATGAGCTAGCTGAAACAAAATCTTCAATCCAACCAGAAAAGAGATCTTGAAAGTTGAAAGAGCCATATTGAAAATAACAAACAAATTTCAAGAAGGTATTTACATCTAGTGAAATCATGCAAAGAAAGAATTGTGCAAGAAAATCCAAATTTGACTTAGCTAAGGGATCTTAGCAAAGTCGCAAGAACCTAACATAACCATCAACGAAAGTTGAAGTGCCTCAAATTCCTAATAAGTCCCTGAACTTTCCAAGATTGTAGAATGTGATATCTATTATTAGATCAGATCATGCATAGTGTATGGACAACTACAATTAGTAATTTTCACAAGATCACTATTATCCAAATGGTAGCCATCTACATCACCGATTTGATCAAATTTTACATTTTCGACAAACGGATTACCCAAGTAAAAAGATTCTTCTAATTTCACATCTAAAGACGGATAAATCAGACAAATATCATGAGTAACCTAGATAGAATAATTTTCTACAAGCAAAATTGGAAATCATAAGGAATGGAAAGGATACTTGATAAGATGCTTACCTTCTTCTTCTTCATGGATGACCTCACTATCTTATGTCAATTAAAAATCCAACTCAATAGATGATGAACTTTAAGGCCATGGAGTATCTTCTTCACAAGTTGATGCATTACAAATAGTAGTACACAAGGGATAGTAAGGTGAAGAGTAAGTTTCCAAGAGAACAAATTCTTGGATTGAATCAGATTTTAGGTCTAAATCTTCCAAAACAAAATCTTCTTGAGAAATTGAAATATCAAATGGTGCACTTGTGTAGTCATCATCACATACAATAATGGGTGAAGGTTATCCAAGACTTTATATTGATTAGGAAAATAAATTCCATTTTCATCACTGAGATTCTTAGATTCAAAATCGACCAAAGATGTAAGAACATTATCTTGACATGGAGGATTTTGAAAAAGAGAAGAAAGATCAAAAGAATTCTCACCTTCTGACTACTCTTCCTACAAAAAATGACTATCTTGCACCTGACCACTTTTTAGATTTGAAAATAAATAATTACAAAAGGAGACTTATCAATTGGATCAAGGGACAAGGGGTTATGAGAAAAATATGACAGAGGATGACAAGAATCCAAATCAAATTCAAGACTAGAATTATGATTATCAATGCCATCTTGATAACTCAAGGGATTAGCCTTCACCTTGGGATCCATGAACCATTCCAAGGTTTCCTTCATTAGATTTGAATCATGGAAAGTGGGAGAAGGTTGGGAAGACGGATTAGGAATTTGATTCCTATATTTCCCAGTTTCAACATTATCACAAAGGAGGCACCCAAATTGGTACTGGAAAAGGAGGATGAAAAGGAACAAAAGGGATAGTAGGTTCCTTCTCTGGAATTGTTACACTAAAAAATGTCACCATGACCACTTACAGTTAGTATGGCTCAAATCAACAGTCATGCTACCCTCTTAGGCAAGTCTTATGCCTCTGTTATCCATCTCAAACTCAAAGAAGAGAGAAAGTCTTGTAAAAAATATGTTTATCTCTGGGGTCGCAGGTTCTCTCTAGCCTCACCTGCGGGGACGCTGACCATGTTCACAAAAGGTGCGTCTTTGGACGCTCTGTATGTTAAGGGACAGGTGCGTCCTTCTGTAAAAGGCAAAATGCGCGAGTTTCATCTTAAAAAAGTTACTTGTGGTTACTTCTAGAACTTTCTAGAGGTCGGTTTGATGAATTGGATGCGCCTCCAGTTGGTTCATGTATCTCTATTAAGGAGGAACTTATCCCATCAATAAGGGAGCTATCCCACCCAAAGAGGGGGATTATCCCATTGATGGTGGACCTGAATAACCTCTTTACAGCACTATAAATAAAGACATTGAGCCAGAGGAAAGGGAGGTTGGAACTATACATTTTCTTTGGGTAAATGCTGCAGGAATTAGGACTCCCATTTAGAACCTTGTGAGGAGAGATTGTCTTTGCTTGATTCTACTTGGAAGTGGGTGAGCTTTGTCAAAGTAGAGGAAAACCCTTGATGGACCCTGGGAGGAACTTGCACAACACCAAGGCCAGGTTGTAAGAGTTTCTTTGTTTCGTTATTAATACAAACTGGTTTATTTTTCTCAATAGCTTGTGTTAATGAGTTATTTCATGTGTTCCTTGGTCTGCATGTTGAATATATGTTTTATTATATGAAATGCAAGTGCTTGGTAATTGTTTGATTGTTTGTGGTTGCAGGAATTGACTTGAAGGAGGAGCTCATCCGGATCGGCAAGGACGGACTACAACAACCGCGTTTTGGAATAAGGTAAGCCTAAACACTTGTAGTTTTCATGTTTTAAAAGGTATATTTAGAGAAAGATCACTCCATTTTGTCTTGTTTGTCGCTAGAGAGTTTAGACTCCTAGGGAGGTCAGTTGTGTCCGCACAAACGACTTTTTCCGCCACGACAAATTGGCGACTCCGCTGGGGAATCCATTAATGAGAGAGTCTTTTCCTTTGTGTGAACTTTGCTCTGTGAAAATTACTTTTATTTTCTGGTTTTTGACTGTGAGAATTAGTATTTGGGTGGCTTAGCTTTAGATTTAGTTAGATTTGGTTTTTCTCAACTTTTCCAGAAGGACGCACCCTCTGAGTACTGCACAGTGCGTCTTTGGACGCGCTGTTGCCGTTTGCACAGAGCGGGCCCGCGCCTGTTATAACGGGTTGCCTGCGTCTTCCTGTAGAATTTAGGAAAATTCCATTTTTTGCTTTAATTGCTTTTAGATTTTGATTTTTCTTAGTGTTTTCTACCCAGATCCTTTAGTACCCTGTCAAAAATTTTCACCTGAACTTGTTTTGTGAGCTTTGAGTGTTTTAGTGGATTTCAACGAAGTTTAGGCCTAGGGTTTGATTTTGGATAGGTCCTGTAGTGACTTTGACGGTAGAAAGTTGTCAAGCCTTAGATCTCTTTGGTTTGTCAGCCTTCTTAGAAGTCGGGCCTGTCGTAAAGTCTCCTTGTGTGAGCAACTTGCCATTTAAGTTGTCTTTTGGGTCAAATTTCGAATTACTTGTTTATAAAGTATTGATTTCCATTTTACAAAAGAACAAAAAGATTAGAGTTTTGTTTTGACTAGTTTTTGGTTCTGCAATAAGCTAGTCCTTGATTTGATTGTGATCAAGTAAAACACCTTAGAATAATCATTGTTGGTTTTGGCCTCGTTAAGATTGCTTAGAGTAAATTTATCTTTTAGTTTGCTTATGAGTGCATTTTCATAGATTTTAATAGTTGTTAAGATTGATTTTTGGTTATATTAGATTTATTTGCTTTATTAAAAGAAAAATACAAAAACATCTTCTTTAAAAGTCTTGTTTCAAGTGGCTTTTTGTTTTTGAAAGAGAAAAAGAATTTTTCGTGCATGTAAAGAGCGGTCATGTTTTTTATGCTTGGAAAAGACAAACGAATTGTTTCTTTGATTGTCTTCAATTAAGAAGTTGCTTTTATAAAGATTGCATTCTCTCAACTTTTTAGTTAAGCAATTCATCGAAAAAGTAAAGTAGTGGGTAAATCATCCTAGGTGCATTTTGTAGTGGTTTCGAGTCGAGTCAACACACCACTGGTTTCACTTCCATCACCTTTTGACTTAAGAAACAACCTTAAAAGTAACGCTTAAATTAAAATCAATCTAGTAATTTTTATTTTTCTAGGGCTCTGAAACACCAACATAGCTTAGGCTAGGGTCTTGGAGTAGGTGAGTACTTAACTCTCCAAGACTACAAAACCAAACAGATAGTTTATCTTGAGTAGATTAAATCCAATTGTTTCAGTTATACTCTGGGAAAGCTCCTCTTAAAGGAGAAGCACGAGCTCGTGTCCGAACCAGTGAGGGGATCATTCCTCCCTCGTTGGGAACGACGCCAGACAGTACGTATTACAAACGGTAAACCTCGGATTAACCATTGTCGAGGAGCCAGGGGTCACTTATCGGTAAACCTTGGATTGTTGTCAAGGAGCCGGTAAGGGGATTGGAGCTTGTTACTCTGCCCTTGCGTGCTGTCGGAGTTTAGACTGTTCCCCCAGGTGTAATTGTTGTGATTGGTAACTTTAGTGACCATAATCTTTAGGGTTCTACCGAGGTGACGGTGGAGGGAAGGTCCCACTGTACCTGGAGCAGACGTCGGTTATACTCACTTGGATTTTCCGGGGGGTTCACTTCACTTCGAGACGGTTAAAGTGGAGGAACTTGTGCCGGTCTATTCATTAAGCAGGTTGCCGGGGTAACTGTTCCACCCGCCATTTCTGTACTGAATCCTGCGAGGTTGGATTTAATCACCAACTAGCGCTTTTGGTCCGGAAGACTACTGTTTGTGTGTGGTTTGACGCTCTAGATTATTTAGGCGTGTGCTTCAAATTTGTTTGCTTCTTTAGAAGACTTTAGGTGGTTTGATTTGAAATTTTTACTTTGTTTTCGTGTGTTGTAGTTAAAAATCTTTAATTGTGGCGGAATTACCGAGACAGTCCCGTCGACTTCGGGGCAAGTCTCCTGAGATTGTTACCGGAATAGATTTGTTAAGAAAACTCCGTAAATCGCGGGGTGAATCTCCTGAAGACATTCCGGGTCAGTACGAAGGGTTAAAGGTCCTTGTAACTCCTCCTAGTGACAGTAGAGTAGGTTCACCTGAAGAAGGAGAATCTTCCTTGGTAGTCCATCCAGATTACCAAAGTTTAGAGACAGGTTATAATCCCGAAGCTGTTACAGTTTCTGAGCTTGTGGTAATTTTTCATCTGCTAGTGAAACAGGCGAAGAACCTGAAATATCTGAACCTGTTACTCCAACTTCTAGTGTTCCTGATTCACCAAGAATAGAAAGAATTATCACCGAAAATCTTCCTACTGGTTTGATTGCTATAGAAGAACTTGCTCCAGAAGAAGATATAGGTGTCTCTCACCTTGAAGGTCAACTTACTATTGATCTAAGGGAGCGTGAATCCATCTTTTACAGTCCTCCTAGAAGTACTTCTTGGTACCTTGCGTTAACCAATTTTTTAGACAACTCAGTCGGTTTTTCCACACCTCGTACTCCTTTTCCACCCGGAGGTATTCATACTCCTGTAAATATGTCTGGTCAGTCGTCCGTGTTTACACAAAGTCCTGAATCTTTTTTACACGGCGGTCCTTCTGTTCCCACTGGGTATCAGTCACTTTCTGGTACCTTTGCGGGGGCATCTCCTCAACCCATTGATCATGGGTTATTTGCTGGAAACAGTGGTAATATACCATTGGGTGTAGGAGACATTTACATGATGTCAGGTTCAGTTCCCGTTTCCCAACCTCAAGGTGGCCAATTACCGCCTGGGGGGCAACCGCAGTTAACGCCTGGGGGGCAACCTCAAGGTACACAAATCGTGTCTGGGGGGCAACCTCAAAGTCAGTATGCACCTATGGTGCAATACGCGCCTCAAAGTCAACCCCAGCCTCAATATGTACCCCAGGGTCAACCTCAGTATCAATATCAACCTCAAGGATGGCAACCCCAAAGTTATCAACCTCAAGGGTACCAACCTCAAGGTCAAGGTCAACCCCAGTATCAGTATTTACCTCAAGGTTATCAACCTCAAGGTCAATACTCAAGTCAAGGTTATCAACCGCCTCAAGGTCAGTCATATGTTCCAAGTATGGGAACTGCACCTTACAATTATCAATCCTACCCTCAATCTGGTTATGGATCTCAGTACCCTCAACCTGTTACGGGTCAGTACCCTGGAATGTTAGTGTGGGATCCCTCACAGGGTCAACAGGTGTTGCAGCCAAGTGTACAAATGCTTCCTCAAGCTGGACAACCCGTAGTTTCTGGTCCAACCCAGCAACCGCAACCTGTCCAGCCCAATGTTCAAGCTTCTGTAGCTTCGGTAGTTACTCAGCCGCAATTGCACCTAGTACTCCATCTCAAACGGCTGCTGCAACTACCGCTACATCTACCATACTTACTTCTGGAGTATCGACGGCTCCAGTTTCTACTGTCCCTGTTACCACCCCTCAGACATCTTTACCGTTGTCTGGATCTACGATTCAAACCACGGTCCAGATGCCTGTAGGTCAGCCTGGTATAAGTACGGTTGTGACTACTCAACCTCAATTTGTTCAACCTCCGTACCAGGGACAGTACCAACATGGGCAAGCTGTCCAACAACCGGTTTACCAGTATCAACCGTATCCTGGGTATACTTATCAACAACCTCAACAACCCCAGTACGGTCCGGTTAATCCTGGTTTTCCAGGAGGATATAATATCCCAAATGCGACTCCTGTTCCTAGTTATCCTGGATATCCTCCTCCTGGGGCTGGTATTGTGACCCAGAGTTTTAGAGATCCTAACCGGCAGTTACCGTTTATCGCAACTTTGGACTTACCGGACTTGACGCGCCTAACGAACGATCCAATTCAATATCTTCCGTACTGGCCGCCAATGCCAAACAAGTTGCCCAGTGATATACCCAAGTTCGAAGGTAAGTCTGGAGAGGATCCGTCCAATCATGTGATGACTTACCACCTCTGGTGTGCTTCGAATTCTATCTCAGATGATTCCATCCGTTTACGTCTTTTCCAGCGTACACTCATTGGTCTCGCGGCCAAGTGGTACATTGAGTTACCACGGGCCTCTTTTTACAACTTTAGCCAGTTAGCTACCTCGTTCTTAACTCACTTTCAGTTGCCGGTCAGATACGATAACGGCACGGAGTTATTAACTTCACTAAAACAATCGACGTCCACGTATATTTCTGATCACATTCATGAGTGGAGACGTCGAAGGCGATTAGTGAAAGTTTTTATCCCGGACCAAATCTTAGCTGAATGGTTTGTCAAATCATTATTACCGAAGATTACTGAAGATGTCGCTAAGGCCGGAGTAGTTACTGAGGAGCAAGTCATTGCTCAGGCACAATACCTTGACTTAGTTTACACTCAGTCGGGTACGTTACACGAGAAGATTCCGGATCTTCCAAAGTCGAATCAAATCGCTGCTGCTCCTTCGGGATCTCATGCCGCTGATGGTATGATTGGTATCGTGACTACGAAGAGTAAGAAGAAGTCTTCCAAGGCCTCAATACTCCAATTATCACTTTGCCTGATTCTCCGACAGGAGAGTCTTCTCCTCCTGAACTTACCGCCGACATTCACGCTGTAGAGTCATCTACGGCCAAATCAAAAAACGGTGGAAAGAAGAAAGGAAAGAAGAAGGCTAAAGCAGACAAGGCTCCAAAGGAGAAAACTGAAAAGTCGGAAACCAATGACGAAAAACGCAAACCTCGATATCCTTGTCTTATTTGTGAAGAGGATCATTTTACGAGAGATTGCCCTCATCGGGCCGAGGTTGTAAAAATAGTCAAAGGTTCTCCCACTCCTGCTGTGTTAAAGAATCCATTTCCAGAGCAGGAGAATAAGATGATAGGTTCTTCTTCGAATGCCAGTGAAGAACCCATTTTGATGATGTCTCATGTGAGGATTGCGACTCGATCGCAAGATTATGGTAGTAAGGCTCCTGTTGATGGCAAAGAAGCAGAATCTTCTCACTCTAACCCATCAACCTCAGCTCCTGGTTCCGATCCACTACAGATCGAAAAACCTAACCCAGACTTAGTGATTAAGCCGCCCGCCAAGGGTGTACTTCGAAGGTCTGCTTTCAATCCACATGCGAGAGCAGCCCAGAATTACAACATTGTTGAGGACTTAGCTGTTTCACCTTCAGCAATGTCGGCACTCGAAGTGCTGCAATCATGTCCAGCACAACGGAAATTGCTTTTGTCGGCTATCGGAGCTGTCGATGTTCAGGACCCGAACCTAATGATCTTTGATCTAGAAAATAGTACACCACGTCTCCCCCATCAAATGGCTTTCCAAATTCCAGTGATAGTCAAAAACAGGCCTATTCATCGGACTGTGATTGATGAGGGAGCTTCTACGTGTATTATGTCGATTCAATGTTGGAGATCGCTTGGTTCTCCTTCGTTGAACCAATCCCCCACCATCCTTAAGGCCTTTGATGGCCGTGGGTTCCGTCCGTTTGGTATTCTACAAGAATTGCCTATAGGGGTTGAAGGTAAAACCGTTAGTCTGGATGTGGAAGTGGTTGATGCCCCTCTAGACTACAACCTTCTTTTGGGTCGAAGTTGGTCATATGCTATGACAGCGGTCGTTTCATCGGTCTTCAGAGTAATTAAGTTTCCACATAACGGTAAGATCGTGACTATTGATCAGCTGACATACTTTTCATCCGACCCAGCCTCTTCAGAGAGTATCCAGCATGTTGGTAAAACGACAATCCCTTATAGGGACGTTGGTGTAGGTTTAGTTAAGGATTCCGGTTTACTGGGAACTTTTCCTCTCCCTCCACTCAACGCAGATCCTTCATTTGCAACAATTCATATGATTACATCAGAAAACATTATTTATGATGATCCTTGGTTCGTCCCATCTGACTCTGAGATAGACTCACTCGGTGATGTTATGCCTTTGAGTCCATATGAAATTGCTTATGAAGCTCTCATGTCTTTTACTGACTTTCATTCAACCGAAGTCGACCAAATGAATGTGGTCAGTGAAGAGTCACTTTTCACCTCACCCTTAGAACGGATAACGTTTCCCGAAGTCGTGTCATCTGACGAACAACTTCGCGAAATCCTAAGTGTAGACGATCTACCATGGGAAGATCTCCATCACAGATCTTCGTTTTTACCTAAGGATGATGCATTTGAAAATGATTTTTCATCTATCTTTACCGCTGAATATGTCAAAGACGCTCAGGATCCAACGAAACATTCTGATTCAGAGCTGAATTTAGGGAATATTTCTCGTACTATTCCCATTGATATTTCAGTGAAGCCCGGAATCGAGGAAAACATTCATATAGGTGCCGCATGTACTGAAGAAGAAATCCAAACTTACAAGGCCCTATTCCAAGAATTCCGCGACGTGTTTGCCTGGTCTTACGAGGAAATGCCGGGAATTGATCCTGCCATTGTTATTCATGAAATAAAGACCTACCCGGATGCTAAACCCGTCCGGCAACGGTTGCGTCAAATTCACCCTCGAAAAGCGGCTGCGATTAAAGCAGAAGTCGAAAAGCTGTTGAAAGCAGGTTTCATTTATCCGATCCCGTTAACGGATTGGGTATCGAATATTGTTCCGGTCAACAAGAAACAAGGAACAATAAGAATCTGTATCGACTATAGGGATATAAATCGAGCTTGTCCAAAAGACAACTATCCTACGCCTTATATCGATCAAATTATTGATGATTGTGCCGGAAGTGAAATGTTTTCCTTCATGGATGGTTTTTCGGGCTATAATCAAATCAATATTCTACCTGCCGACCAACCAAAAACGGCATTCATTTGTCCATGGGGGACATTTGCTTATTGCAAGTTACCTTTTGGGCTTAAGAATGCCGGGGCCACTTTTCAACGGGCGATGTCTTATGCATTTCATGATATCAAGCACATTGTGCAACCCTATCTCGATGATTTGCCTGCTCATTCTTTACATCGAGCTGATCACCTTGTCCACCTACGAGCAATCTTTATGAGGTGTAGGCATTATCGAATTCGGTTGAATCCCCACAAGTGTGTTTTCTGTATAGAAACAGGTCGATTGCTGGGATTTGTTGTTTCAAAAGCCGGCATTCGCGTCGATCCCTCGAAAGTCGAGGCTATCATCAAATTGCCTCCTCCTTCGAGTTTGCGCCAACTCCAAAGTTTGCAAGGGAAAGCGAACTTTTTACGCCGATTCATCCCAAACTACGCCGAGGTCACTAAAGGTTTTACACGGTTGTTGAAACAGAACGCACAATTCTTTTGGGACGAGATTGCCCAACAATCTTTTGATGCACTTAAACACGCGTTGACCCATGCACCGTTATTGCATCCTCCCAACTACAACCAAGACTACTTCTTATACCTCGCAGCTTCGCATTCCACCATTGGAATGGTGTTAGTTCAAGAAGATGAATTCGGAGCGGAGCATGTGATATATTATCTTAGTAGGACCTTGAATCCAACTGAGCTAAAATATTCGCATGTGGAGAAATTGGCCCTGGCAGCCGTTCAAGCTGTCCAGCGTTTCCGTCACTACATTCTTCTCCGCAAAACTACAGTTATTTCGGATTGCAACCCTATGATTTATATTTTGACAAAACAACTGCTAGGGGGCAAGTACTCTAAATGGATTGTTATCCTGCAAGAGTTCGACTTGGAGTTCGAGAAGTCCAAGTCTAAGAAATCCTTAGTTTTTGCGGAATTGATGTGTGATTTCCCGAGTGCTGACACAGAGACTGTGGCAGAGGAGTCCATTGCGGACGAATCTTTGTTTCTTATCAGTACTGTAGATCCGTGGTACGGGGATATAATCATTTATCTCCAAACCCAAACCTTTCGGCCTGAAGCTTCCAAAGCGGAACGTCGAAAAATTCGGTTTCAATCCCAGCCATACAAAATTATTGGAGATACACTTTATCGCCGGGGGGCAGACTTAGTTTTTCGACGTTGTTTAACTCACGAAGAGGCTGAGAGGGTTTTGAATGATTGTCACTCTGGAGCATGTGGCGGTCATATGTCTGGGTATGCCACAGCTCAGAAGGTGTTGCGCGCTGGTTATTTCTGGCCGTCTATGTTTAAAGATTGTATCATTGCAGTCAGGAAGTGCCACAACTGTCAAGTGTTTGATCGCAAGATGCGCGCTCCACCTGCTCCTCTCCACCCTATAATTGCCGTTGGTCCATTCGCCAAATGGGGTATCGACTTTATTACTTGTAACCCTCACTCGGCCGGGGGCATGCGTATATCATCCTTGCGGTTGATTATTTTACTAAGTGGGCCGAGGCGATGCCTACATTCGACGCAAGCGGCAAAACAGCTGCAGTTTTCGTATTCAATCATATCATAACTAGGTTTGGTGTCCCACAAGCAATCATTACTGACCATGGGAGCCATTTTCGAAATGTCATGATGACTGAGCTTACAAGCCAGCTTGGTTTGCGCCACGATAGCTCTACTCCTTATTATCCGCAAGCCAACGGTTTGGTTGAGTCTATCAACAAAGTTCTAGTTATCATGATCCGACGAACCATTGGTGTTCATCGGTCGAATTGGCACAACATGTTATTTTCAGCGCTATGGGCATACCGAACCTCAGTGAAAAATTCAACAGGGTTCACTCCTTTCCAGCTAGTTTATGGCTTAGAAGCTGTGTTACCCATTGAATGCGAAATCCCATCACTTCAAATGGCTGTCGAATTACTTCCAGCTACTTCCGAAGAGGAGAAACGTTTATTGTACTTGGCTAAATTAGATGAGACTCGACGTGACGCTACATTGGCAATCGAGACTCACGCGAAACGAATGAAAGCTCAGTATGATAGAAATGTAACCCCTCGAAGTTTTTCGGAAGGAGACCTAGTACTATTATATGATCAAGCTAACGATAAGCTAGGTGCCGGAAAATTCGTTCCCATGTGGCATGGGCCCTACATTGTAAAGCGAAAGCTAGCAAAAGGGGCTTATGAGTTAGTTGACTTTGATGGGGACTCTTTGGGTAAACCCAGAAATGGACTTTACCTAAAGAGGTATTATGCTTAAATGATGGGAATGGAGAAATTTTTAGATAGGTTAGATTTTCTTTCTAGCTAGCAAGTGTGTTAGTTTAGTCAGTGTGCTTAGCTTAGAGAGTGTGGTTTTTCGTCGTTATTCTGGCTTATCTTGGTTTTACTCTTGATATTGCAGATGTCGACGCCTCTCCAAACATACATTGGATTTGCTGATGGTGCTTGTCGTAGTACACGGAACATCTCTTCCGCAGCTTGGGTTATCTATTCGCCCTCTGACGAGTTAGTTTCTATGCATGGGGTAAGCCTCGGTCAAACAACGAACAACATTGCAGAATACAGTGCAGTGATTGAATTATTATCCGAATCTATTTCATTTGGAATTCGACGTTTGATAGTGAGGTTAGATTCTGAACTTGTTGTATTACAGCTTAATAGAGTTTATGCCATTAGGAATCCTGTGTTATTAAGGTTGTTTTTGAGAGTGCGTCTCTTGGAACGTGAATTTGATTACATTGAATATCAACATATTCCAAGGTCTTTGAATACATTAGCAGATGCAATTGCTTCTCGAATGTTGGACAGACATTTACGATAATCATGCAAGTAAATTTAAAAACATTTCATCACATATGTTAAACAAGATAAGCCGGTAATAGTGATATATATATAGATAGAAGTGTGTCAAAAAATATATACATCGTCTTCGATCATAGGTTGAAAACACCTTATGATCGGCAAAATGATAGTACAAAAAGTCAAAATGTCACATGTGACTACAAAAGTGACTAGTCAATCACTGGTGGTGCTCTCTGTATGACACCACTGCGCGGGCTACCTTACGCAAAAATCTCCTAAACGGTCCAGGGACCGCGACTACAAAACGCTGAAGCCTGATAGGAATGTCGTCCATAGTAGTCTCAGGTATATCTGCCGTGAGACGCTCTAGATCATGCTCCAACTCAGCTAGTATTCTGCAGCCGCGTCCTGTGGGGCCGGTACCGGTGCAGCTGGATGTAGTCTATCAAAAGGCCGGAGGTTGGCTGGACGCTGTGGACCAACATCTGCATTTTGAAAATTTTACTGTTAGTTTTGAGACGATATATATGAAAAATAAAAAATACATAATTAGAAAACTTGTGAAAATAAAAGTACCTCTGTCGTCCCATTGTTCTCCCTGTGGAAGAACCATGTCCGGATCACCTCTGAAATCCATTCCGGCATACGGAAAGTCCTGTATCGAAAAAACCTGGTCCTCTAACCAGTGAAAGTAACTATCTGAGAATCGAACCACTGTCGCACCCTCGTCAGGATGCCGGGCCATCACCGCAACCCATCGTATCAGCTTTGGCTGCCGAGGACCCAAGATATCAACAGTGAGTTGCTGAGGGATCAGCATTGGAACTCTCTCCAAGGCAAAGCTCACGACTATAGGCCCATATCCAAAAGTCTTTAGTCGTCCGTTCTTTGCCTTGGTCAGTTGGCTCTTCATATGAGCCGACACAGCTTCACACCAGTTGAAAATGGTGCCTTGGTAACAGTCAATTGCCATCCGCATTTGGGATCCGGAAGCAATGTGTAAAGCGGCCGCGCCGCAAATTCTGGTAACCGTGAACGCTATGACTTTGAGTTCCGGTAGAGTGATGTGTTTTATCTCTATGCCTTTTGAATGGTGAGCCCCACGTGTGCACCAATCCTCGCGGAGACTATCAAGGGATTGGCCACCCGGCCTAGTCCCCGCAAGACTGAGTTGCTCACCTCTGTTCGGCAAGCCAGTGAGAAAGTATACATCCGAGGGCTCTATCTCGAGCTGGTGCCCTCCTATGTAAAAGCATTGTTCTTGAACGTTCCATCGCTCAACCAGCCATTCCAAGAATCTTACCTGGCCCCTCATGCCCGGTATGGTCCAATATTTGTATAATCCGCATGCTCTTAGGGCATCCAGAGAAGGTTGGTGATTTATTGCAGCTTCATCTTCCTCTACATGCTCTCTTTCTCTCCAGTCTAACATGATTAATACCCTGCATATCAAAAATAGCAATTAGAAATTGATTTGGGAATTTTTGGTGGTTTTTTGAGGGAGTTGGGGTTTTGAAATGCGCACTTCTCGGAAGACGCACCCCGGCTTTGTAGCACAGGGCGCCCGGACGCGGCTGGCCTGAAGGCGGGCCGCGTCTTCCGACCATTTTCCCGTATGAGAAAAAGTCGGGGGACGCGGGTCACCCGAAGGGCACCCGCGTCCGCCGAGAGGCGCATTCCAAAACCAAAACCCCCCCAAAAAATGAAACTAAGACCTAAAAATTAATTCTAAACGGATAGAAATGCAGAGTAGGATGTGTAAAATACCTGGATGAGACGGCGTTCGATTCCGACGGTCAGATTTTCCGCAGCGACCACGGGAAGTTTCTTGTCAAAAGCTCCTTTTTCAACCTCAAAGTCAAACGGTAAAAATGACATGGTAAAAGGTCTTTTTATAGGTTTTTTGGATGAATTAGTTCATTTTTTACCATGAAAAGATGTTTTTCGATGTATTTTTGCCTATTTTAAACAGGTATGAGTAATGTGTCGCTTTTGTGCAGGACAAAGGGATTTCGAGGGAAATTGTAATTTTTTCACAAATAAAATATCAGAGTCATCTTTTAAGCCCTTTTCTGACTCCTAAAAAATGAAAAGATCGCCGAGCGTTTCTTTTACACTCGTTAAAACGGAATTAAAAGACGGTCCCCTTTTAGCTCTTTTCTGACCGTAAAATCAGGAAAAGATTGCCGGGTTTTTGTCGTTTCAAACTCGATAAGGAAATAAAACGACGTGTCCTTGATCGCTTTTTACTTTTCAGGTCGACGACACTATTATGAAAGTACTCCTTGGTCGCAAGATCAAGCGGTTCCCCCAGGTATTATTTTATACTTTTTCGGGCTTGAGGGACACAAATTTACGAAAAAGTTCAACGTGGAGTTTCCTTTTGTTTTTTCAGACTCTCTAAAAATGAAAAACGCCGAGTTTCTCCTATACTGGACTCGTTAAACTTTTACAGTAAAGGACCTGTTCAATTACAAACAGGAACGAACCACTCCTTCCTAGGGTTCGAATTTAAACTAGGTTGGACTCGTCCGAAGGATGAGCTTATAATCAAGCATATGTTATCCTCCTCAAGCTTGTTAAAAATAAAGAGGTACTTGCCAGAAATGGTGGGGGAAAAAAGAGAAGAATAAGCCTATTTGTTACCTTTTATATCAAAAGAAACTTTATTACCACTCTTGAACACGACACTTTTCATTCACCTGGGTTGGGAAATCTTTTACCTCACAGTTGACCAAACCACTTTGAAAGTCTTTAACCGGGTTTCGGGGATTAACTTTGAGTTATTCGTCACCAAGCCATCTGTCGTGTCGTTATGTGTTCAAGAGGTCTGCAAGCAAAAACTTTCATCTGCAAAATACTTGTCATCCATTTGACCATCCCTGAGTCAGTCCTTACAGCAACATTTCTTCAACTTGAACAATGATTTCGTGTTGCGGGCTTGCCTGCAACGGGTCGCTTTCTATCGACATCGACACATTATCTAGAAAGATGACTTAGGAATCGACAGCACCTTGAAGTCTGCATGCATCAATGGCAGGTTTCTCGCCTTTGACGTCAGTTTACATCATTGACTTTCGATCAAAGGATTCCGTGAAGTGTTCGACATCAAAACATCTATTCACATTTCACGGGTTGTGCTTGGTACTTTGAGAACCATTGACATTACTGGTGGTTTCTCTCACGCTTGTTAACAGTTTACATCATCGACTGGTAATCAAGTGGTTTCTAACATGTTCGACATCGAATCATTTAATCACATGGCTAGAATCGTACCAATTCGGGAAGTAGAAGTGAAGACCCTGGATCTAGTTTCTACCATCCAGGCTGCGAGGAGTTTTGTATTCATTATCTATGTAGACTAATCATAAACAGATGGCTGCGTCCATACTGTGTCTACAAAAGTCTATAAAATGATGTACTGCAAGATCATTCCTGTATCAGAATAGTTAGTCCATTAGTTAAAGTTTTGAATCTGAGTATGGGAATGCCTACCTCAGTGATGATATAATCTTATCCATGTATTTTGTGTTGAAAATTGCAGGTTCCAACCAGGCCATCCACAAGACAATCCTTGAAATGATAAAGCGCTTCACCCTTCCTAGAATTACAAAACCCTAAATCTATTCCAGGCTTCGCACTTTAGGGGGCAATCTGTTACACTAAAAAATGTCACCATGACCACTTACAGTTAGTATGGCTCAAATCAACAGTCATGCTACCCTCTTAGGCAAGTCTTATGCCTCTGTTATCCATCTCAAACTCAAAGAAGAGAGAAAGTCTTGTAAAAAATATGTTTATCTCTGGGGTCGCAGGTTCTCTCTAGCCTCACCTGCGGGGACGCTGACCATGTTCACAAAAGGTGCGTCTTTGGACGCTCTGTATGTTAAGGGACAGGTGCGTCCTTCTGTAAAAGGCAAAATGCGCGAGTTTCATCTTAAAAAAGTTACTTGTGGTTACTTCTAGAACTTTCTAGAGGTCGGTTTGATGAATTGGATGCGCCTCCAGTTGGTTCATGTATCTCTATTAAGGAGGAACTTATCCCATCAATAAGGGAGCTATCCCACCCAAAGAGGGGGATTATCCCATTGATGGTGGACCTGAATAACCTCTTTACAGCACTATAAATAAAGACATTGAGCCAGAGGAAAGGGAGGTTGGAACTATACATTTTCTTTGGGTAAATGCTGCAGGAATTAGGACTCCCATTTAGAACCTTGTGAGGAGAGATTGTCTTTGCTTGATTCTACTTGGAAGTGGGTGAGCTTTGTCAAAGTAGAGGAAAACCCTTGATGGACCCTGGGAGGAACTTGCACAACACCAAGGCCAGGTTGTAAGAGTTTCTTTGTTTCGTTATTAATACAAACTGGTTTATTTTTCTCAATAGCTTGTGTTAATGAGTTATTTCATGTGTTCCTTGATCTACATGTTGAATATATGTTTTATTATATGAAATGCAAGTGCTTGGTAATTGTTTGATTGTTTGTGGTTGCAGGAATTGACTTGAAGGAGGAGCTCATCCGGATCGGCAAGGACGGACTACAACAACCGCGTTTTGGAATAAGGTAAGCCTAAACACTTGTAGTTTTCATGTTTTAAAAGGTATATTTAGAGAAAGATCACTCCATTTTGTCTTGTTTGTCGCTAGAGAGTTTAGACTCCTAGGGAGGTCAGTTGTGTCCGCACAAACGACTTTTTCCGCCACGACAGGAATTAGAAGTGTCTCACGATTTCTGAAAGTTGGGTAAATAGGAACATCCGGGGATTTAGATTCACCATGTAAAGATATTTGAACCAAACTTTCAAAGTTCCTTTTAAGGAAGTCCCAATCCAAGTTTTTCCCGGGAAACACACAACATAAATGAAGGAACATATTAGAAAAATCCTCAATTAATTCATTAGGATTCATTCTAAGATGATTGATTCTTTTGTAAACATCTCGATAATCATACCTATCAAAAGCTTGATGAAGCTACTTAAGGAATTGATGAAAGGAATGTATGGAGTCATATGGTAAGGTATGACACCATCTATTAACATGACCTTCAAGAGTTAGGGTGAATAGAATACACATAACATCTTCATCATTGATTTCACGAGTTTTACAAAACCCAATAAAATCATTTATGTGTCTAGATAAAAACATACCACTCTCGCCATTACATTTGAATTGAGACAAGGCATGAACACGTTCTATGGAGATTGAAAGTTTACCAGGAGGTAGGTTTGAAAAAAAACTCCAGGATTATGATTTTGGAAAGAGCCATTAAAGATAACAGATTCAAAACAGACTCAATGGGCACCACTTGTAATTTGGCCCTCCTTCCAGTGCCAAAATATTGACGGCACTGGAAACTAGCAACATAAAGGGGATATCCTAGATATAAGGTCCTAATTAGACCTTACATCGTTTGGTGTAGGATTCCCATATGTAATACATCCCAAATAAAACTAACTTAAAGATATGCCTTGGATTTAGCTGTCAGCAAGAGAGAGAAATGCAAATGTCCTTTTGAATGAGCAAGCGCATGTGCCTTGTGAATATCTGATTGCAGATGTATCTAGGTTCTTTCACTCTAGAGGGAGAATAAAGTGAGCCTCTAAGAGAAAAGTAATAGTACTACCCTAATGGAGAAACATGTGAAAGAGAAAGGGTCATCTAACGTTAAGCGAAATAGTTCACAAAGTTGTGACGATCATTATAAACATAACAATACATTTCCAACAAGAAGCACCAAAGTCACCGAAATAGTTCAATTACTCCATTACTGGTGAAAGAAAACATGAACCATAAGCATTCAAATAATAGTCTTAGAAACATTCACAATCCATGGCATGAAAATGTGTTGGCCTTAAGAGGATTCAATATTAAGCAAAAGTCCCAAGATACATAAATACAATGAACACTACTAGCTCCAATAGTGGAGTGTTAGAGCCACTACTTGCTCCCCAAAAGTACTAACTCTGTCTCTCTAATGCCTTATGGGAGAATCCAAGGTTAAAAAGTCCTTTACATGAATAATAAGATCTATTTATAACTTGAGGAATGACCTTTCACATCCTCATGACTCTTGACTTTCCAACTTCTAGTGACCTTTGGACTTCTACAACCTTTGGAATTACATATGAATTTTGATATTACATGTCTTTTGGACTTGCACGACTCTTTAGTTCATACATGACTCTTGTACTTCCACCTTTCTGTTATAATGATTACAATAATACATTATGACTTCCACATGATCATGTGATGAGACTTGACATGTCACTATCTTTGATGACTAGGACTAATCATGATTGATGACATGGACTTTCTCTAGTGGTGACATGGCTGCCACTTATGTCTTCGTTTCGTCAATAAACTTAAATCATTGATGTCCTCACCCTCCAAAGGGTCTTTGATGTAATGGAGTGTTTGGGGTTCTTTGATCATCAAGGTTCAAGTGTGTTTTTCGTTCTTCATGCAACTTCCTTCCTTTGTTCTCTTTTCCCAATATTCCTCTTGTGAGCTTGCAATGATGTTTCTGGAATACTTACGCCTGAAATCACTCATGCCAAGCAACTATCAAGATGAAAATATCTTATTCTACCATGTTTTATTCATATTTTTTGTTCATTCCCTTTTTAGTGCTCTTGAGAGGGACAAAATGGGCTTCTCGGTGCATGGTCGCACTTTGAAAGGCTGAAGGGATGAAGGGGAAAGACTTCGTGGCTTCGACATGTACTCATGTTCTGAAGAGAGGGAGACAGTTAAGGAAGGGTGCATGCTACAAGTCCGAAGGATGAAGGGGAAGGCTTCAGGCTTCCCAAGTGCATTGTGTGCTCAAGGGACAGAAAGAGGGCACATGGTGCACTCCTGAAGGCTGAAGAATGAGACTTCGTGCCTTCAGAGTGCATTCATGCGCTCAAGAAACTGAGGAGGGCACATCCCTTCAGGTCGAAGGAGTGGTCTCAAGTAGGGTGCGCTCCTTTGGATCAAACGAGTTCTCTCAAGGAGGGTGCATTCCTTATGGTCAAAGTAGTACTCTCAGGGAGGGCACAACCTTTCAGTTCGAAGGAGTGCTCTCAGGTAGGGCGCAACCCTTTAGGTCAAAGGAGTGCTCTCAAGGAGGGCTCATCCCTTCAGATCGAACGAATGTGCTCAAAGGAAACCAATGAGGGTACATGGTGCAAGTTTGAAGGCTGAAGGACGAAGCTTCGTGCCTTCAAAGTGCGCTCATGCACTCAAAATACCAAAGAGGGTGCATGACGCAAGTTCGAAGGCTGAAGGATGAAGCTTCATGCCTTCGAAGTGCACTCATGTGCTTAAAGGGTTAAGAGGGTGTATGGCGCATTGTGTAAGGTTGAACGGTGGAGCTTAAAGCCTTCGGGGTGTGCTCATGCACTTAAGAAGGGAACATTCCTTCAAGCTGAAAGAGTGCGCCCAAGGAGGATGCATTCTTTCAGGTCAAAGGAGGAGGGCGCATTCCTTTGGGTCAAAGGAGTGCTCCCAAGGAGGGAGAATTCATTGAGGTTGAAGGATTGCACAAAGGAAGGCCTAGTTGTTGTTGATAGTGTATTTAATGCTTTTAAATACTTTAAAGTTATGGTGGAAAGGAAAATAAGAAATACAATTAAATATTTAAGAACTAACAATGGCGATGAATTTACTTCCTTAGAATTTGAACATTATTGCAACGATAAAGGGATTGTTAGACATGAAACTACTATCTATATTCCTCAACTAAATGACATTGTTGAATGTACGAACATTACTCTTATGGGAAGAGCCAGAAGCATGATTATCAATGCTAATCTTCAGAAGGAGATGTGGGTAGAGGCAGCATCCACTACTTGTTATTTGGTAAACAGATCACCTTCAGTTGCTATCAATTGTAAAATTCATAAAGAAGTTTGGTCGAGTTAGTCTTGTGATTATTTATATTTAAGAATTTCTGGTTGTAATGCTTATGCTCTTATTCTAAAGAAGTAGTGCTCTAAGTTAGACCCAAAAGAAAAATGTTATGTCTATGTTGGGTATGACGATGTTGTGAAAGGATACAGGTTGTGGGACCCTTCTACGCTAAAGATCGTCATTTTTAGAGACATAATGTTTGATTTTTTTTTTCTTCTAAAAACTAATGTTGAAAAAGTTGAACAAGGATAGGTATTGTCGAACCAACAAATTAAGTTGGAGACTCAACCTTTTCAGAAAGTCAGAAGGAGAAGAAACTTTTGAAGAAAAAAGTGAAGAAGGTATAAAGGAAAGTGTAAAATCTCAATGACAAGTCACTCTTAGGAGTTTTGCAAGGGAAAGAAGAGCATCCAAGAGGTATGAAAATTCTGCTTCTTATGTTGCCCTGATTACTAAGGATGGGAAACCTTCTTGTTATAAGGGAGAAATGGATGATGAAAATAATGAAGAATGGAAGAAGACTACGGACGAGGAAATGGATTGCTTTGCGAAGAACAAAACCTGGGATCTTGTAGAAGTTCCTAAACAGAGAAGTGTTTTTGGATGTAAATGGGACTTCAAATAGAAGAAAAATGTTGATGGAAATATTGAAAGATAGAAGGCAAGAATGGTAGAAAATGGGTATTCTCAAATAGAAGGTATTGACTTTCATGATATTGTTTTGCTAGTTGCAAAAATTGTTTCTATTCATACAATGTTAGCACTAATTGCATTACTTGGCCTTGAGTTAGAACAGTTAGATG
Organism: Pinus tabuliformis; assembly: GCA_031772625.1. Classification (NCBI taxonomy): domain Eukaryota; kingdom Viridiplantae; phylum Streptophyta; class Pinopsida; order Pinales; family Pinaceae; genus Pinus; species Pinus tabuliformis. The sequence continues at coordinate 916,940,246 of CM062812.1, forward strand.
TTAAAACAACTTTTCTTCATGGAGATTTAGATGAGGAGATCTATATGGAACAACCATAAGGTTTTATAGTCTCCTAGGAAATGGTACAAGAAGTTTGGCTCATTCATGGTGAGTCAAAACTTCACTAGAAGTGAATATGATCATTGTGTGTATTTTAAAATTTTCAATGGTATATTCATTATCTTGTTTTTGTATGTGACGATATGCTTATTGCAAGCAAAAGCACGGAAGAGATCAACAGGTTAAAGGCTCAACTTGCTAGGACGTTTGATATGAAGGATCTTGGAGCTGCAAAACAAATCTTGGGCATGGAGATACACAAAGATAGGATAAATGGAAAGCTCTGGTTATCACATCAAAAGTATGCGGAAAGATTACTTGCAAAGTTTGGTATGAACAATGTGATACTTGTAAGGCAAGTAATTGATGACGACAAAGTAGCTCTCAAAAAGGTCCACACACAAGAGAATTGTGTAGACATGTTTAGGAAACTAGTTTTGGTAGAGAAGTTGTAGTGATGTTTGGCTTCTCTTGGCTTGCAGAAAAGATGATGAATGAACATGGGCAATGGAATAGGAAAATTGTTGTCAGGGTGGAAATTGTTAATAATGACAACAATTAAAAAACTTTGTAAATGTAATTTACCTTAGTAATGGTTCTTTTGTATAAAAATGTTGTTACCCATAAGGCTTATTGTATTATAGAGAGTGGTTGTTGACCTCGAATAATAAAACATTCCAATCTCTTGCCCTATAAAAATTTGCTTTGATACATTGTGAAAATTTTATCACATAATACATAAAATTATGTGTCTTCCATTATAAATTTAGTTTCCTCTTCTTATGTGCATTTTTCTTTCCTACTTAAATTACAGACTCAAAATACAACATTCAATCTTTCTCGGGATCCAAAGCAATACTAAAAAAATATATAATAAAATATGTAATTACTCACAATACAACATTCAATCTTTCTAAATATTAATATACATCCCAATACTTTAAAAAAATATATGGTAAAATGTGTACTTTATTATTAGGTAAATTATGTAATAATGTGAATGTGATGTACCCCACTGATTAAAAGTGTTGACAGGACGGACAGTTTTCGAGGACGGTGTTTCTTTGAAGCAGAGTGAATGAGATTCTTTTGCATTGAGTATGGGCACTGGGATTTAATCTCAACGTTACGTTATCCGATATACCTGGGATTTTAATGGTGGGTTTGGTAAGCTTAAAATGGATGTTTTCGAAAACCCTTTGGCTCTATGCGAGTGGGCCTTGCTGTACAAACGGTTTACAGGCCTACAGATTCCACCACGTGTTTGGCACTGGGATTTAATCTCAACGTTACGTTATCCGATATGATTTTAATGGTGGGTTTGGTAAGCTTAAAATGGATGTATATTTCGAAAACCCTTTGGCTCTAGCCTCTATGCGAGTGGTCCTTGCTGTACAAACGGTTTACAGGCCTACAGATTCCACCACGTGTTTACAAAAATGAGATCGGTATTGGATTCCCTTGTGATGTGACCTTTCAACTTTAATAATTGCACTGATCCCCATTGCCTTCGGCAACTCCTATTTCTTACCCCATAGAAAAGTTAATGCACTCTGACATGCTAGGGGAATAGCAGTTTCCTTGCATTTATATTTCCCTCAAAGTTGATTTTGGCACTTTAGCAGCAAGGAAACTGCGATTCCCCTTGCATGTCAGAGTGCATTAACTTTTCTATGGGGTAAGAAATAGGAGTTGCTCATTGCCTTCGGCGAAAAATTGAGATCTGGGCCATTTTAAAATCTATTATGATTTAATATTAGACAAATGTAATATAAATATGTATATATGACCTTGTGATGTGACCTTTCAAATTTAATAATTGTACTGATCCCCATTGCCTTCGGCGAAAAATTGAGATCTGGGCCATTTTAAAATCTATTATGATTTAATATTAGACAAATGTAATATAAATATGTATATATGACTTTTTAATCATAAAAACTTCTCATTCCAAGTGCTCTCTCAGCATAAATTTTGGAGATTTTTTATTACAATATTATGGCTTTTTAATAATGAAATGAAATGAAATGATATTTTAAGGTTCATGAGACTAAAAGTAATTTATGAGACTACTAGTTCTTTGTTTTTCGTTTTTTATAATTTAATCTTTTTCCAATTTTTTTGGATGTCTTTGAACACATCACATTCTAAAATGAAATGTTTTTCCAATTCCATAGCTTTAGATGTGTAAAATGTACACACTGGTTCTTCCCAAACTTCTTTAGACCTTTTCCACCATCCTTTTCACACTTAAAAACAAGATATTTGGTATATATTTGACTTTATTTTAATTTTATAATTATTTTTAATTAAGTAAAAAAAAATATAACTATTTTTATATAAGTCTTTATCTTTTATATTAATTAATATTAAAAATATTTTATAAAGGTTAAATCTTATTGGCTATTTATTAATTGTTGATAATTAAATGAAAATTTTGAAAGTCCTAACTAATATTAAAAATATTTTATAAATATTAAATCTTATTGGCTATTTATTAATTATTGGTAATTAAATTAAATTTTTGAAAGTCCTAAGAAACATCTATGAGCATGTGATAATTTAAAGAATCATTTTTTTGGGATAAAAAGTTTAATACCTTTTATTAAAAATTAATAATTAATTTGAGAGGAGAAATTATAATATTTAATTATTTTTAATATAGTTTTTAATAATTCTAATTTAGAATTATATTCTTATTAATTCTAACTTACTTCTATGTATATTACTTTTTATTTATATATATATATATACATTTATTCCCCTTTTAAATACTAATTAACCTATAATTTTTAATACATTTTTAACTAACCATTAACACCTTTAAATTATTTTATATATTTATATATTTTTAATGGTCACCTAATATAACTAATTGCCATTAAATTATAATAATTTTTGACTCTGGTCCTAAGGTCAAAAGTAGTCGTTAATCCAGATAGCCGTTGGAGACTCTGCTCATACTATTTAACATGCTAAGCTAGATCTGTCTCTTCAACTTGTCCTGACGATGAACCACACTAGCTGGTTCGAAACGCGTCGACAAATAATTTATCTTGTGATTTTCGCCGAATATCTTCTCTTAAATTTGATATGGATCACAGAAGCCTCAATTCAACAATTTAAAAATAAAATTTAAATAATAAAATATAAAAAAATATAACTTCCCATTTTAATTAAAAAATTAATAAAATCACTTATTTAAGTTTTTCCTTAAAATATAAATAAATTTCAAACAACTTTAAGGAGAAAAGATTCCCCTTCATATATAAAATTAAATTATTTATTTTATTTTATTTTTAAATTATATATTAATTAAGAAATAAGAATATTTATTTTATTTTCAAATTATACATTAATTAAGAAATTCAATGGGTGTAGTTTTTTTTTAAGAAGTTACTATATATATAAAATTGTTTTTAAATAAATGGATTTTTTTTTACTTTAAATTTTGAGTCTTATATGTCAATTTAGTTTTTGTTTGTCTTTGTTTAGTACTTTCTCTTTGATTATAACCTACTTCTTTAGTGATTAACTTGCTTGATTCTTATAAGAATTATTAATATAATTAAGAGGTATGAATATGTTAGCTACATACCCACACATTATATGGATACACTAGTATTCTATACCTTATTACGCTAGATGATTAACTAACGGTTAATTTTGATTAATGAATAAAATATGATTAATCTTAACCTTTATTAATGATCAAGGTTATGGTTAACCTTAAGCTTGATCAATACTTAAGCTTCATTAGTGATTAATTAACCCTTATTCCTAGCTTATAATTAATAAATTGTAATTTAACATGATTTCTTTAATATTTCTTATGAATCCATGAGTTTGATTGACATTAAAAAGATATTATTATTTTATTGTTATTAGTGTCTTATTGTTTTAACATATTTATGCCCTAACATGATTGTCTTCCTCAAATTAAATTTTGGATAAGAGGATGTGTGGGAGTGGATCTAGGGGAGTAATGGAGGGTGGTAACATCAATTGTTGGGTTTGTGGCAATGACTCAGGGGAGCGGGGGAGGAGGGGTGACAAGGGAGGGCATAAGTGTGGGAAGCTTGGGAGAGAGGGTATTCTAATGGGGATTTTAAGTTTTGGCACTTTGGAGGTTGATTTCTGGTTTTGGGACAAGGAAGTGTAGAGGTAGGTTGTCACTTGAGAGATGGATTACGGTGTTGGACGCTATAGGGGTGTTGGCATGGAGACACATTGAGAATGAGATAAACATGGATGGTTACAACAAAAGGGGTTGGGAAAGGAGGTAAGTCAAGAGGGAAGGTGAAATAAAGTGGGGAGAGGTAGTAAGAGGTGAAGATAGGTGAGATAATGAGTGGTGGGATTGCGGGAATGGTGCATAAGAGGAAAAGGAGGAGGAGGTAAGAAGATAAATAGTGTGGATAGAGATACGTGACATTATGAAATAAGTGAGATAACAGTGGGATATAGGTGAAATTCAAAGATGTGGGAATGAAGAGTGGGTGATAGGGGCAAATAGAGAAGAGATGAGAAGATCTAGATCATTTCTAGGGATCTAAGACACATATATTTCTACTGAAAACCACCTAGTGGCACAACATAAAAAATAATAGGCCAATGATACTCTCAGGTCATGTGTGGTTGTTTAAGGAATTGTTCTTGGCCCTAGATGGATAAAATTTTCCTTTTTGGCTCCATGTTAATTTTCCATCCCATTCTCATGTACATGGCCCCAAGATCCATACCCATGTTGACTATACCCATCAAGAGACCAAAAATACTTTTGAAAGATTCTTTATGGTGAGTCAACATGTTGTTGATGGCCCTAGATACCTACAAGATTTCTTTGGCAAATTTTTGTCAAACACACCTTATGAACACTTAGTGATAAAGTGCATGCAAGTTCGTAGAGCATAAACTTATGCTTTAAATGTGCGCATGTTGATGCAGATGCATCTAACCTAGGTCAATCGTTTACTAGAGGAGTTATTTTAGAACGCTAGGATTTAATTATTTATTGTATTTTTCCTATAGTTTTTAAGAGAGAATGAAGATTATTGTAAATAGGAGAAGATTTGAGAGTATTGTGGAAGGTTTGAGAGGATTATGGATTAGTTAGCTCTTATCTAGGGATAAGGGATTAGATGAGAGATTTTATGGATTATGAGAGATATTTTGGGAGTTTGTTGAGGGATCTAGAACCTACCTTGGGTTCTAATCCATTTGTATAAATTGACGTTAGCCCATGAGGCATGTAAGAGGTAGAAGTATGTGAATGATTGTGAGGAACGAGAGGCCAATCATCGGGCCATGATTTCTCTTGTAAATATTTCCTTTAATTAATTATTTGGAGAGTTTATGTGTATTTTGTTATTGGGTGAATCTCAGTTCATTTTTGGTATTATGGTGTGTGTTTATGATTAAGTTGCAGACCTATGGTTATTTGACCTGCATCACATGTGCTCAAATACAGCTATGCATTCTAAAGTCTATGCACATTCTTTCTATTTCAATTTTTTTAGTAAGAGTGATAACCTTAGCCTACATGTTCACTAATTTGGTTTCCTTGGATTTAGGTTTAGAGTGCCAAACCTAGTGGTTTATGATACAAATACATTAAAACCTCCATTATAGCATGACACTATTTTGTAAAAAATAGTGTTATACTATAACAATGTGTTCTCTACAAAGGAAATTACATCTATGAAAAATAATATACATAGGAAAACTCAAATTTCATCTATTTAAATGCATATTTAAGAAATACAGATTATATATTTGGAAAGCTAATTCAATTTTACTTTTTATACCATATCCAAATTCATTGTACAAGTATGTTAAATAATCTTGCAAGTTAACATATTGTTGTTTTTCCATGTTTTCATTGTCACTAATGCATTGTGAAAGACAATAGTTAACTTATGCCTACCCTAATATGAAACCAAAACATTATGTCCATCCTTGATTGAATTCAAGTAAATTAATATTGATGGAAAAAAACTCTTCTCATGTTTAATACTTTATTATAACATGAAAAAAACACTATTATATCTTTCTATTACTTTTTTATAATTAAAAACACAATGACAATAATTGTACTAGTTTCTTTAACCAAAACTAAAAAACAATTCAAAACAATCCATCCTTATCTTAAACAAAATATCAATATAAAATACATATTTAATTTATATTGAATTTTTTAATCAACAAATACATAAATATATTAATATTTATGACATTTACTTTTAAAAATCTCTAAATCACTTCACTATTATTATTATGTTCAGATTATATGTGAAACATTTTCATATTAAACACAGGAAATCACTATTTTTTAAGTCATCTCCCAAAAAATACACATATAACCACTAAAAAATAACTCCATTTACAATCACTTAGAGCTAACCACTCTTTTTACAATCATTTAGAGCTAACCACTCCTTTCTAACCTTCTCATTATGTGAAAAGGCCTTCCTATTACCATCCCACTCGTTATGTTAAAATTCCTCCAAAATCCATTTAGTCTTTGTAAAGATCATAAACAATTCAACCTCAATATAGAATGTTACACATAAAATGTGTGAAAAGTACATATATCCAACCATTTATTACAAAATCTGTTTAGTCTTGTCAATATCATAAACAATTCAATCTCAATATAAAATAAAATGTGTGAATAGTACATATGTCCAACAATTTATTACTATGTTACATTATATATTTCTAAAACGTTCAACATTTACTTATAAATAATATTGCAATTAATTTAATACCTTATAAAATCCATGATAAATAATGTAAACTAAAATCAAATTTGTTTTTCAAAAAAGGTAATAGTATAAAACAATATGTAGAGGATTGCATGCTTGCTCTAGTTTAATTCATGTAAAAAGGGACAACGTTTGAACCATCTATAAAAAAAAAATTAAAAACTGAAACCATGATGGTTTTTTATATTGGAAAATTAAAAAAAAAAAAAATTCAAATTTAATAAAAGTTAAATCTTTAATTAATTTAAATTTAAATTTAATTAATTCAAATGAAATACATATATTTCAATTTCTTTATCCAAAATTAATGTCTAAAAGTTATATAAAAATTATCCCATCTCCTTTATCCCATCTCCTTTGTGATAAACAATTGGTGAAATTCAACATAAAATCTATTTGCTTAGCTAAAACTATTTATAGAGGAAGATCCACTAGAAAAAGGTAAGGAGGTGGTCACATGGAAGACAAGATTAATCATGATGCACAAAGTCAATGATTGGGTTAGTGTTTGTCCATTAAATATCACTTTATTCTCATCCAACGCACAAGATGAAAAGGCACTGAACCAATCATTGGCTTAGTATATGGTGTTTGTCCATTAAATATCACTTTATTCTCATTCAACGAACAAGATGAAAATGCACTGAGCCAATCAATACATGGTGCTTAATTTTCATCTTGTCCATTAAATATCACTTTATTCTCATCCAACTGACAAGATGAAAAGGCCGATCATTGGCTTAGTGCATGGTGCTTAATATTTGTCCCAAACATTAACCACCATGTGCTAAGCCAATGATTGGCTCCATGTTTTTTCATTTTGTCCATTAGATAAGAATAAAGTGATATTTAATAGACAAGATGAAAAAACATTGACTCAATTATTGGCTTAGTGCACCATGTTTAACATGTGTCTTCTCATCCAACTAACAAGATAATAAAATGATATTTAATAGACAAAAATAAAATCATATTTAATGGATAAGAATAAAGTGATATAATAAAGTGATATTTAATAGATAATATGAAAAAGTAAGCTAATCATTGGCTTAATACATAGTCCTTAATATTTTCCTGATTTAATGGGGTGATTCATCTTAAAAAAATAAGTCAAGGTGAAGTGGCAGCTGGATCTGTCAATGGAGACTCCTGATATTTATTGCTCCCAAGTTCGGCTGCCTCTAAAGGTAATAGAGTCTTTCCTCGTACCACCTTCTCGACCTTCTCCCAAATCCATCCTCTATCTTTCGAATCTGGACGACCATTTCCTTGTAAGGAGGAGATTTGATGTATTGCTTGTCTACAATAATGGTTCTAGGAATAATTACACCACCACAAATCCAGCTAGGGTTATTCAGGATATATTGTCACAACTTATGTCTTACTATTAGCCAATCATAAACCGAGTAAGAAAAACACAAGACGGTCGTAAACTCCAAGTAGATTGCACGGGAGAGGGTACTCTCTTTGTTGAAGCCGCCACGGACAGCACACTACCAATTCTGGGAGAATTCGAGGAGCTGAAATCGTCGTTTGATCAGCTGCTCTTTCAGTTTCCGCTCACCATAGAAGTCGAGGAAGTCCCCCCTCTAATTTTTCAGGTAAACCTCTTTTCATATACTCTTGGATTTCTTTTTACAATTACTGGGAAGATTTTAATGAAATGGCTGATCACACCGCGTGCTTTTATCTTGAAAAATTAGGTCACGCGCTTCCATTGCGGGGGCTTTGTCGTGGGTGTGAGTTTCAACCATAGTCTGTGTGACGGACGAGGGGCAGCCCAGTTTCTGATGGGACTTGCAGAGATTGCGAGAGGAGAGGCGAAGCTTTCAGTCGAACCAGTGTGGCAGCGGGAAGATCGCAAACCCCACCAGCCCTATCTTGTCCGTTTCCAGCATCATGAGGTCCTTGAAAGTGGATACCTTGTTAATCCTAACACTCCGCTGTCGACTGTGAGAATCGAGGACCTGGTCCTCGCCTCATTTTTTGTCAACTCAGATGCCTTGCAAAGGATAAAACAGCCCATCGTAGAGGAGCTGAAGGAGCACTGTACAACTTTTGATGTTTTAGCAGCGTTCGCGTGGCGAGCGAGAACAAGGGTTCTGGGAATCCCTGTTCATCACGTTGTCAGGTTTCTCTTCGTAGTCGACGTGAGGGGGCGCCTCAGCCCCCCTCTGGCAGAGGGATACTACGGCAATGGTCAGTACGTGGCATGTGCGCGCAGCAGTAGAGCGGAAGTGGTTGTGAATGGCTCCCTTTCGCATGTTGTAAAGATGATAAAGAAGGCGAAGTTATGTTTAACTGAGGAGTACCTGAGATCGAGCATAGCGTTCCTTGAAATGAAACGGTCATGTCCAGAGATCACAGATCAGGTGCTCATGTGTGTTGAAGATACATATCTTACTGACTGGAGGTGGTTGGGATTTAACCAAACGGACTTTGGGTGGGGTGAGCCCCTCATTGCTTGCCCCGGTAATTGCTCAAAATTTTGTTATGCTCATTTGCATTTCTGCCTCCCCCGAAAACCAAGAGCGGAGTAACGATGCTCTTCTGCGTGCCACGCCCAGCACTGAAAACCCTTGAAACGGAATTACATTGTCTAATGTGAATCAGTGGTTACAAATCTCTAGTGATTAAATATTTCATTGTCCACTGCTGTGACTGAAGGGCCTTCCCTCTGGAATGTAGATCAGGTAAAGTGAGATAAAATCTAGGCAATATTCTGCTTTCTGGGGCATTGGCAGCTTTAGGCGAACTGGGGTCTTTTTAGTAGTTGGTGGGGGTGGTTTTCGAGATAAATTTCTTTTATTTTTTTTAATTTTTTTTTGGTTGGTTTTGCTGCGGCTATGGATTCATTCAAAAATGTATGGTTGGTATAATTTGAGTGGATTAAATAATTAAAATATGTTATTTTTTATTAAGAAGAAGTAGAATGTGTATTTTTTTAATTTTTAATTATATTTTTATTATTTTATTTTATTTTAATTTTAGTTATAAAAAATTTAAAAAGAAAATGTTATATTGTATTTGATAACAATTTTATATTTAAAAATTTAGAATTTCTTGGTTAAATTTAATTTACGAGTAAAGTATTACTTTTTCGAGATGATATGGAATCCATTTAAATGTATATAATCTATGGTCAATCATATTGTAGTTCAGAATCTAAAAGTAATGGTTTTCATTGTGTAATGTAAAGTTTAGGGATTTTCATTAACATCTAAAAAGAGTTTTCAAGGTAACAGAAAAAATAAATATGTATAATTATTAATATTAGAAATGTTGTATTTTAATGATCAAATTAATAAAAGTAGTCTAAAATGCCAATGCATTAGAAACTTCCTATCATGTCACCTTTAATGTTCCACTTAGAGTCACCTTTGATGTCCCATCTCTCTGTTCCATCCTTGACTTCCCTTGTTTGAATATGATTTCCCTTCCCTCAATATCATTCCACCAAATTCAAATTTGTCTCCATAATCTTTCACCCCTTTGTTTGCACAAAGTAGTCTAAAGCGGAGATGCCAAATACGTCATTACAAGAACTGATAATAGGCTAGATGAAAGGGAATGTCAATGCTTTCAATTATTGAATTGAGGGATTCACCATTCCATGATTCATTAAGGTTAGATTGATCCATTTTTTATGAAACCCATATGATTTTCCATTCCACTAGTTAAAGGGGGACAAAACTATGATTTAATTATGGATTTCAGTTTGCTTAACCATGTTTTTTGTGGAAGTGTTCAACCATGATGTTTTTGACTTACATCCTGTCGCTTAGTAAAAGAATAGTGAAACTCTTTTCTATATATTAAATGAATTAGCTACAATGCTTTGTAAATGTACTTGTAAAATGTATCTTCCCATTGAAAGTTTCTTCCACTTTATATTAACATATATCTAATATATGTCATAATATCTTAATGTCATGATTCAATGCACAACTCAGTGGTGTAACATCTTTATCCATTGATTTTTTGTGGAGTTTGTCTTTATTTTGGGTGTAACATCTTCATCCATTCGTTTTTTTTGGAGTTTGTCTTTATTTTGGGTGTAACATCTTCATCCATTCGTTTTTTTTGGATTTTGTCTTTATTTTGGGACGTATGTGGCTACAACAATTTTGAACACCCACTTGCACAATATTGTAGATGAATTTGAATTCTAGGAAAAGCTTATTTATAAAAAAAATAGTTTAAAATATACCTAAATTTTTTTGATTTCAGTATTGAATTCATTGATTGATTATCTACCGATGCTGTTGAACCAAAAGAATTTCTGGCAAGTTTGTATGTCACAAATTTCTAACCACGCTTCTATATTCCTAGTAGTTCGAGCTTTTTAATCAATTTTGAAAATTGATATTTTAGACACCTATTTTCACAAATAAATCACAAATGTCATCCACCAAAAAATGTATCCGTGTTTGAAGCATTTTTCAAAATTATTGGACTGGATTTTTATTAGAAACCCAATCTCAATTTACTTTTTCAAGCCATAATGCCCAGTAAATGTGAAAGCATACTCCACACCAAGCCATATGTAATGCAAGCTCATGGTACGAGTCCTAAGGTGGAATATAATTGCCTCCAAATATATGTAATCTCTGACACGTGTGCAGTGGAGATTGCATTCTTTATCTGAATGTAATAACCTTTACATGTACTTGTAACTTTTGATACCAACTGTTTGTAATAAAATAAACGCAAGAAACTTCATGTAAGAAAATTGCTATACATGACAGGGTGCTTCATTTTCATTGCAAACTCAAGTTGTCACTCAATGTTTTTATTTATCGTTTCAACATTTCTTATTTGTTTCTTTTTTGTTGTGATACTGCTAAATTTCACAAATGTTACACTTCCATTGACCTCCAAAAATTTCCAAGTTGTCCGTAATGTAATGTTTAGGTATTCATTTTGTTTAACAAATATTATTGATTACAATCCCTTTGAACTCCAAAACAATCCCAATTAGTAGAATGCAATGGTTTGTGTATTAAAAGTATCAAATATGTAATGGCATCTTTTATTGGACACCATATTGTCCTAAATTAGAAGCAGGGTTAGATTTAGAAGTGAGTGACAATATTAAAGGGGTGAACCTATTTTGGGTTGGCTTAGATGATGATTCTTAAACTTATTCGCCCAATTATGGAACAAATTTTATGTTATAAATACATATTCCTGTGCAATAAACAATATAGAGTTTATCAAGCATGGTATGGAATCTTTTTAAAAGCATTTGGAAACAAACAATGGGTTACTGGGCATGTTCAATATATGCTTCAAGGAAATCTTAAAGAGCTTAACTTTAGAAGTTAAAGAATTTCACTTCAATTCATTATCTGTTAACTCTTCGAAGAAGATTGGTAGTCCCCAAAAAGGTAAGAATATTACCTTCTATTTGTTAGAGTAAAGTATTGTTTTTTGATAAAATCTAGTCAAACCCACTAAGTAAGGAGCACCGACTCTATCGTTATATGATATACCCAACCTTAAAGACACATAGCATATGAGAATCAACTCACTTGCTTGAGTATCTTGTACTCTGGCTTTGAAAGAGTGTCCATCAGTGTGCATTATTACTTTCTACATCCAAGTAGCTCCAACTGGTTTCCTTTTAGCAAAGTTAATGTAGGTTAATATATATATATATAAAGAATAGTGACAAAATTTCCTTCAAAACTTAAATACAATGAAATGATATAAATGACCCTTTCAAAAATATTTTTCAAGGGAGATGATGCCTTCATCAAATGCAATCTAAGTCAGAAAATAAAAAACAATTTCCATTGTGCAACATAATGCAACTCAAGATAGTATCATTGATCAGATGAACCACAAGTCTAAGGGCCATCTGCCAATGAAATAAACAGGTCCAAACAATATTGAGTTGGTTTATTATAGCCTCAAATTGAAACATATTATGAGCTAAAGATTGTGGTAGTTGTAACTTTATCTATTTTTGGAATATAATATGGTTTTCTTACCTCCTTGTAATTTATCTACAGTCAATTTTCCAATTCCCTAATAGGTAACTCCATCCCAAGCCACCTAAGTAAACTGTAAAAAAACAATGTGTGTGAGTGTATTTTATAATAATTTGAATATCCAAACTAAAAATATTTCCAACAGGCTTTGGTTCACTGATGAGGTCCAAAAAAGCTATCAACCAGGGTTACATTCTTATTGTGGCCTACAACTCTTCCTAAACCCAATGGCGTGTTAAAAAAGGAATGACGCAAGGTGCAATCATCTAAAAACTTTGGAAAAACACGTACCCTGAGACCTAACACCCAACTAAAAGGAATTTCGTGTTATGTGGTACAACCCTTGACCTCAACCATGTTTGTCAAAGCAACTTCCAAACCAAAAATAAACTAAAAATATCACAGATTCAAAAAAAGATTTGAAAATGTAACCTAATATATATACCTTCACATGAAAACTACAGAGTTTATGAAACGATACATGATGAGAATGCATTAACAAAGGATCCAAGTATAAGACATGCATCCCTTGAGCATCAACTATAAACTTAAAAAAATCATCGAAAGGCCACCCATCTTGAGTCAATGTACAAAGAGTTCATTCTAAGCATAGCTCCATCAATGTCCTACAAGTTTCTATTGGGGAAGGCTTGGTTTGCAATCCCATTGACCCATATGCTACATTCTCAACTTTTCCAATTGAAACATTGCAAGTTGGAGCTCTTGAAATTCCAGTAATTTAATGTGCCTTTGTCTTAAATCCATCCCAGCGTATATGCATGGACTGTGTCTTGTGGAAGCGATAGAGAGATATAAATTTGGGTGCAATGAATGCATTTGTACATAGTTGGATAGGAGGAATATTGTAAATAATGGGACATAAGTATTAGAAATGGCTACTTATTTGATATCAGATACATTTTCACTGTATATGAAGTATTAGCAATGGATATTGTTGGTAAGGGATGGTGGAATAATGAAGCCATTGTAGTTGATGATGTTGGATATATTGATGCATGTCAACAATTTCTAGTTCATCACTACCATGAAGAATTAGAAGCCTTCTAGGATTGCCACAGACATTTCAACTTCCTATAAAGACTGTGCATGATAGTGATTTTTTCAAAATGAGTTAAGATTTTCTAGAGAAAAGAGGTTAATAAATCCTTCAAATCCCTAATGAATATTGGCAAATGTTGGGAGTATATGAATTAGAAAAAGTGAAAACTATGGGTTAAATACATATTGAAGACAAGAGTTAGGTAAGGAAGTAGCTATATTACATAGTAATGGACTAATTGGATGTAGCAGAATCTATGAAGACAAGAAAATGGTTCAGTATTGTGTTGCAAAAAATTGATAGACACAAAGACAAACATAGACATAGAAGACACAATTATACAAAAGACATATATGCATATATATCTTACAACACAGACATAGAAACAAAGAAACATACAGACACATACATAGATGTATATATGTGTAGGAACGAACTAGTGAATCAAATGAAATATTAAATGAACATGGCTATGTTTGTTTTTTTTTGTGAAATGTATTTGCACATTTGATCCATTGTAGAAAAAAATATAACTATGTAAGACATACCAAGTTCAAGTAAAAATAATAGAATTGTTAAGTAAAAGGAAGAAAATTCTTATGTGTAAAAACAATTAAATGTTTTCTGCTTTGTAAGATCTATGTGTTATTTGTCAAATTGTTGAGATATTAAAATAAATTCCTATGTGTTGGAACATCTAAATGTTTTCTTCTTTCTAATACCTATGTGTAATTTGTGACATCATTGACAAACTAGAATATAAGCATTGGGAACTTAGTTAGAAACAAGTAAAAATAATGTTGGTAGTAATACTTATTGTTCATGTGTTTTTTTTTAAAAGGAAATGATTGTGTGGATGTGACAATATTCATTAACAAAGGCATGAAAGTAGTTTCATGTGTACTATGGTTCTTTTGCATTTTTATGGTTGATTGTGAGACAAATAGTGTCATGATCTATCCAATACGTATCTAGTATAAAGATTTTGTAACTACAATTTATGTTTGACCATATATGATCGATGATTGATGTTGGTGCATTGCTATTTGTGTCCAAAAGAAAATCAAGGTTGTAATTTTTGTATTCAAGCTTCTGTGATCCATAATGAATTAAACAAAGTCTTTCAGTAGAAATCACATGAGAGAATTTTTTTTGGTCGACGCATTTTGAACCAACAAGTGTGGTTCATCATCAGGACCAGATGAAGAGCCAGGCCATGGCAAAGGCTTAAATAGATTATTAAGAGGGTGCTTAATCTGAGCAAACAGAGGAACAAGGGAAGAGTCTCTACATCGTTTTATAAAAGCTAGATCTATCTTCAACTTGGAAACCCTTACGCGAGACCATTCAAAGTGATGAACTTTAATAGCAGTGGCCCTTCCATATAGGGTATTAATTTATGTATTCAAGCTTCTGTGATCCATAATGAATTAAAAAAAGTCTTTTGGTAGAAATCACATCAGAGAATTTTTTTGGCTGATGCGTTTCGAACCAACAAGTGTGGTTCATCAACAGAACCAGATGAAGAGCTAGACCATGGCAAAGGCTTAAATAGATTATTAAGAGGGTGCTTAATTTGAGCGAATGGAGGAACAAGGGAAGAGTCTCTACATCATTTTAGAAAAACCAGATCTGTCTTCAACTTGGAAACCCTTATGCGAGACCGTTCAAAGTGATGAACTTTAATAGCAGTGGCCCTTCCGTATAGGGTAGTAACTTATGTATTCAGGCTTTTGTGATCCATAATGAATTAAACAAAGTCTTTCGGTAGAGATCACATGAGAGAATTTTTTTTAGCCAACGCGTTTCAAACCAACAAGTGTGGTTCATCATTAGGACCAGATGAAGAACCAGACCATGGCAAAGGCTTAACTAGATTATTAAGAGGGTGCTTAATCTGAGCAAATGGAGGAATAAGGGAAGAGTCTCTACATCCTTTTAGAAAAGCCAGATCTGTCTTCAACTTGGAAACCCTTACGCGAGACTGTTCAAAATGATGAATTTTAATAGCAGTGGCCCTTCTGTATAGGGTAGTAATTTCTGTATTCAAGCTTCTGTGATCCATAATGAATTAAACAAAGTCTTTTGGTAGAAATCACATGAGATAATTTTTTTTGGCCGACGCATTTCGAACCAACAAGTGTGGTTCATCATTAGGACCAGATGAAGAGCCAGACCATGGAAAAGGCTTAAATAGAACCATGGTATGGCTCTTCATCCGGTCCTAATGATGAACCACACTTTTTGGTTCGAAACGTGTCGGCCAAAAAAATTCTCTCATGTGATTTCTACCGAAAGACTTTGTTTAAGGTTGTAATTGTACACGTGACACTTTAATTTATTTGTTTTGTTGTTTCTTTGGAGCATATCAATGTTGAAATATCCTACAATGACTATTGTTTGATTTGAGGGTATATTGCATAATATTTTTGTAAGATTTTGTGTTGTAATGATCAATGTTGCATATGGCACAACATAGAAATTAAGAACTGTAATATGCATGCCATGAAGAATGATCTTTGCTATTGTAGCTTGTATATTTTACTCTTAAAAGTGCATATGTTCCAAAAACTTTATATGTTTTTTGACACATATGACTAAACCATGTTAATTATAATTTGATATGCAATTGAATGCTTCAAGTTTTTGCAGTAATATGGGTTGTTTCAAATATGTTTCTTGTAAACATGGGATGTCAGATTGCATTAGATCATAGTCTCTTAGCAGACCATCGATACATATTTTTAAATTGTGGGTGTTTCTAAGAGAAAGAATTGAGGTATATGCATTGTTTCAATGGATGGATAACTGCAGTTTAGTTTTAACTTTTCACTTTTCTCCATGCATTCCATTTTAAGAGAAATTTTGTGTTTAGCTTTGAAGTTTTATTTCTTAAGTGGGCTTAGAAAATGTTGGGAATGAGATCCCCCAAGGAGATTTTTGGGGCTAAAAGCCCATGTCTGAGTCAAATTTTGTAATAAACTTGTAAAGGCTCCACATTTTATGGTCGCGGAGTGCGAAGGTGTCATAAGTCATAAAGGGTTTTCTGCCCTTAGTTTTGTAAAGTAAAGTCGGCTGTAAGAGATCTACCCATGGTCTGTGGACCATGGGATTGTATAGAAAGAGCTAAGCTCTAAGTAGTTTTGGAGACACACAATGTAATGAAGAAGATAGTCGTATCTTTGAAGTAAGAAGTCTAAGTTTTGGGTTGTAGCGTAGGTAGAGGCTCTATAGCTAAGTGCGCAGAGGCCTAGGGTGGAAGTCCACAGCTGAGTGCACGGACCCCTGCAGCTGTGTGCGTAGGGTGGATAGAGTTTGTAATCGCTTAAAGATATCAATAAAGAGAAGTATTCTGCAATTTATGAGTCTTTGTTCCAATTAATGCATCTTATCATTTTATGTATGAATTGCCTTTATAATGCTTATATGATGCATGAATGAATGCAATTACATTGGAAAACTGAACGCAATTAAGGATATCTATTTACGCGGTGCTAACTATAATTGTTTAATAAGACAAGTAAGACACTTAGACTAGTTTGGGAATCTGCATGGTATGCTGCCATAGCAGCGTGAAAGTACCTGAGCCGCAGAGTAGGCCTGTGCAAATGTCAATCACACCTTTTTGTGGAGGTATTAAAGGGCGGAATAGAGGGCTCATTTGGCAAGCCCTAGAGTGAAGCGACCTGCATGACGATAGGAATAAGAGGAATAAACTGACATCACGACCATCTCAGGGTGTGGAAACTTGGTTCCAACATCCCCCCATACTGCTTTAGATAGACTTCAGTCTGCGCTCTGCGGGCTGATGCTGAAAGGGCCAGTAGTGTAGGGATTTGTTTGGCTAATTAACGTTGAACCTGGGTCAGGCCCTAATAAGCCAACAAGTGGTTCCATTGCGAGGACTAGAATATGAATAAGAGATGTGTGATGTCGTATCACAGGAATCCAACTAAGAAAGAGATCGGAGACTAGTTGGATATGAAGATCCATGAATTCATGGCGCATGAGAACAAAAACCCACGACTGACAAAGGAACAGTGGTTGGACAGATACCCATATACAGAGATCCATGAAATCTTTTTTCCTGCTTATTTCTGGTTGAGCTATATGAGTGGATCGTGAAACTAGCAGATAGCCAAGGAAGGTGGAAACTTGACGGTCCTATTATGTGGACCTTAGAGCTAGTACAGAAATTGGAAGCGTCTGAGGACAAGATCGCTCACGCTATCGATCATTGGCTTGATCGTGTCATAAGAGGATTTGTGAATAAATTCGCGGTCGACACCTCAGTCAGCTACAACAAGGTGGAGTGATGCTTTTTCAAAGGACCGCGAGGTAAGTACGTGAAATCTTTGAATACTTGGATTAAAATGTTATTGTGTGAAAAATGGGTTATGCATCTACCTTGATGTTCAGAGCTATGTGAAGCAGAAAAACTTACAGGAATGAAGGAAAAAAGGGTCCCAAATATAGTCCATTGATTTCACCTCTGCGAGGTGACAAAGAAGGGATAGCGCAAGTTTCTCCGCGAAGTGCTATTCAGTTGATAAGACAAGGATTCCTGTGATTGCCACCTCCACCCACACCACCAACTTCACCACCATTCCCTGCAACTTCACCCATAGCACCTCCACCTCCACCGCAGTTTAGTATGGCAAATTTAGTGAAGTTGCCTTTGTTCAAAGGCTTGGGAAATGAGGAGCTGGATCAATTCTGGTTCCTGTGAAAGCTGTATGGGAAGCTTAGGGTGTTACAGATGACCACATAAAGAAGGTGACATTGGTTAGTGCTCTACTAACCTGGTACTCTAATCATAACTTGAATGCTAGAGTGGTAGACATCCAGACAACACTGAATAGATAATTCAGTAGGCCTAAATCTGAGGCATAGTCTATTGTGGAGTTCAAAGAAATCATGATGAAACCAGGTGAGACACCTTAGGAACTAGATCAAAGGTTGAAGTGTAAAATCTGTGAAGCCAACATGAATTTGACAAACAGATAGCATTGCAAGTGGTTTGTGGCTTTGCTACTGCCACACTTAAGGGTTGTGCTATCACAGTAGAAGATAACAACTCAACCAGAGGCCTTGGAGATTGCCATGAGACTACATGAAACACCAATGCAAGATCCATATATGGGGGTTCAACAGATCCATGCGTAGTTGAAGAATCTGTGCCTTGAGATGCAAAGTCTAAAGCAGGACAGAATGGTTCGACCCGAGGTGTACGAAGAGGTATGGTGCGTGAAATGCAAGAGTGAGGCACATGACAAAGACCATTGCCCTATCTTTGTGAACTACATTGCAGGAGGAGGATCGATGCCTTTGAGGCCGGAGGCTCAAGCAGGACTAAGCGTTGGGCTAACATTGTGGTGTGCTATATGTCAAGTAGTAGGAAAACATGCCACAAATAACTATCATTTGCTGCAGAAGTTTGTACAGACACTACAACAACTGTTCTACAACTTTTGTAGGTCGGTAGGGCATGATGAGCGTAATTGCAAGAGTTATGAATTGATGATGGATAGAACTCCCACCTATAGGGTTCAGAGAGAAACGCCCCCCCTGACCAGAGTGTAGGGATGCGCAGACATGATTTTAGGGGTGTGGACGGGGCCGAGGCAGAGGAGGACCTAATAGAGGTTGGGGACAGTTGATATGCTACAATTGTGGAGGACCAGGATACTATGCCCACGATTGCTTTAATCCAACATGTTCATCATGCAAGTATTTCATGATTTTAGGGGTGTGGACAGGGCCGAGGAGGAGGAGGACCTAATAGAGGTTGGGGACAGTTGATCTGCTACAATTGTGGAGGACCAGGACACTATGCCCACGATTGCATTAATCCAACATGTTCATCATGCAAGTATTTCATGCTATTTGATCATGAAATGAAAGACTGTCCTATGCTTATAGCAAGGACACGTGACAAAGGGGTGCTACCACCTTCGCCAACTCAGAACCTGCAGATGATGAGGTCTGAGCCACATGAAGAGGGTCCAAACATAAATAAAATTCTACGAAGTGGAATCACAACAGGAGATGACAAGGGGAAACAACTCAAACACAATACATGGGTTCGCAAAGCTAGGGTGAAGGAGGCTGAGTTCGATTTGGAGCGCGCACATGAAACCTTCATGGAAGCGAAGAAGAGCTTCACTGAGGCCTCCACCTCAGGGAGCAAGGAGAAGCCTGATCAAGAGATGGACCCTTCTATGCTCACAACCTTCCTAGAGACTTGTATGAAGTTACTGTGTGATAGTAAGGCTATGTAGGGGTTCCAAGAGATTATAAATAACTACACCGGAAATGATCCGAGTGAGCCACACGTAGTACAAAATATTAGTAAGAATAAAACAAGAGTGGGACAGGAGATGAGACTGACCACACAGATAGGAGAGTATGAAATGGATTAGGTTATCTTGGACCTGGGGTCAGATGCGAACGTCCTACCAAAGGAGACTTGGGAACAGATGGGGAGACCCACATTGCAATGGTCTCCGATTCAACTAAGAATGACAAACCAACAAAAGATGATCGCCATGGGCGACTGTAGGGGTGACCATAGGTATTGAAGTTCTGAGCGCGGTGGATGACTTTGAAGTAACAAAATTGTGGATGACAACAACCCCTATCCTATGCTCCTGGGAATTAATTAGGCTACTGATATGAACGGGGTAATCAATCTAAAGAATCGAAAGATGATATTTGAGAAGAAATGGCTACGCATGATAGTACCCCTAGATCCCACTGAAGGATCGTGCTATATTGAACCAGTCCACGATTATGACAGCGATGATGATCTGGACTATATCTATAAGATAACAGTGTGAGACAAAGATTGGGGGAATCCCAATGCAGATGGATTAATTACATGGGATCGCGAGAGTTCCTACACCTCGGACTCTGATGAAGAGTTAGAGTGCTGGTAGAATCAGTTACATGAAGTAACTACACTGAGCTGTAACATGATGACCTGGTCGTTGCCTGTGTGTCGTCGGAGGTAAGGAATTTGCCCACTTATGATGGCCTGAATGATGTAGATAATTTTTTAGATGCATTTGAGGGGAGGTACTAGAAAATCAGCGCTTCCAGGAATTGGACTGGGCACTGTGCGCTACGCCCACAAGATGGTGGGGTACGCATAAGGGAAGCTTTGATGATTGGTGCGAATGTAGGAGGATGATGAGAACACAATTTGGGACGCTGAAGGTGCGAGTGATAGACAAGTATGATGGGTAGGATGATTTGTGCATGCATTTGGCCAAGTGGGCCCATGCTTATGGAGAGAAGTCCCAACCTGAATGGGTGCACTTGTTCTGTCACACCTTGATCCAGGTCCGGATGTGACAAAGGACCCTTCCAAGACCTTTTACCTTCATGATGTGTAAAATTTCATTTTTAAAAGGAACATAAATGAATACGTGTGCATGCTGTAAATAATAGGAACGAGACAATCATTAGCAACATAAAAGCATAAGCCATTGATAACGAAGTTCATCCAAGAGGGACTATGTCTCCAGGCCCCGGTGTTAAGATGGTGTAGGCCGCTCCATTAAGTGCTGTCAATAGTGATGATGTACACAAGAGATGGTTTTGCAATCATACAAGGAAAATTCCCTCACTCAGGAGTGGGGCCATGAGATATTCCACTACAGGAACTCTCTGTCAAAAAACTCCTATCAGTATGACACAAAAACTCATGCACGATGAACATCCTGCCAACATGGCATAAAAGGGATGTCAAAACAAACATGCAAGGTGACACATGAGTATCCCCTCAACATACAACAAAGGGATCTCAAAACACAACATGATGAGTCATGACAACAAGTACATCACATAGGCAATTCTGCATCACATTAAGCAGGAACCATAAAAATGAATAAAAAAAAAAAGATCCCACATCAAGCATCAACAAGGATCTATGCAGCACAATGCATAAAGGAGTACATGAACACAACATATACCTCACAACCAAGGGCCATCTGAAAATGTGGATGTCAAACTACTGAAGTTGTTCGGACCATCGATCTCACGACATCAATCGCATGGAAAAGACTGCTTGCACATGAATGTTGACACCTACATTCCACTTAGAAAAGTGGCTGACAAATAGAATGAGCAAAGGAGAAATCTAAATGCACCATAAAATTTGTGGCGTTGAATAGTGCAAAATCGACTGTCCAATTTCTAAATTCTGAGAAGTTGAGAATCTAGAGCTCAAGGAATCTTTGAGATTCCCCCTAGATTCCTCAAAGATTCTACTCCATGGGTGGACTAGAAATCTGCAACTCAGAAGGTGAATCTATCCTCGCCATTGCGATCCCTACGGAAAACCATGAAAAACGACTGTAAACTTGACTATATTCCGATATGGAGAAAAATTACCTCCTTGGGAAAATTGCAAGGATCATGGTTTCGCTCTCTATTTTTGCAGCAAGCATGGTTCCACCTTAGTCCTGAAAATGATTGAAAACTGCAAAACTCTGATGGAGACATAGATAGCGCCATTGCATTCGTGGCGATGAGAAGTGCTGAAACCATATAAAATTTGTCAAGATCTGACAAAATGAAATTTCACCCCTCCGGCATAATGCTGCCTTGAACTGCGTGCACAGCCTCCTCCTGTCTCAAAATCCGTGCCTACTCCTGGTTCCTCCATCTATCTCGAAATCTGTGCAAATGAGGGTTAAATATTTTTCCAAGGCGGATTAACCAAGGAGTTTGGTTATGGCATAATGGTAAATTTAGAAAGTCGTTGAGGAGGGGTCGGGGGATCAAATCCCACCCCTCCATATATAATTTAAAAAAAAACAAAATGACATATTAATGGGGGGTCGGGTCCGCATTGGGTAGCCTGCCCCCATATCTCCCACACATACACTTAATTGTTTTGGTGCGTACAGTGGCAGATTCATTTGGTGTTGGTTTGTATTAATGTAGAGTGGTACTATTTATGGGGCCATCCGGTGGGCCGGCCCACGTGGCTGGGCGGGTTAAACTCCCGCCAGCCTCACCTTAGTTAATGTATATGGTGAGTTAGGGGTGGTGGAGTTGGTGGCCCCACCCCCTTTAATTATATTTTTTTTTGTTTTCATAACAAATAATGCACATTTTTGAAATTGAGTTTTTTAGCGTAGGAGACAATTTAATGACCCCACAATTTCACCGAGAATCTGGCCCAGGTTGGCCGAAATCCAGTGGCCGGAAAAAGTCCAAATTGTGGCCTCCTTAAGCTTGCCCAGTCATTAAAAAGTCAACCCAACTTTGGCTACTTCTAACTTTCGCATACGGACTCAGATTGACGAATCATTTGCATGGTCACGATCAGAATGACGAGATCTACGCTCTGGTCATGGTTCAAAAATAATACACACACTTTGATTTTTGAGCTTTCGTGAGTCCTCTTTGTCCTATGTGTGTCTCTGGAGCCACTTGGATCACACCTTGGACATTGTCCCGATGAACTGGTACGTAGAAACATCTCCGCCATGGTACAGGTGAATGGGATATTCTACGCGAGGGATTCATAATGACCTTCTGTTTCAAAGACGGGTTGTATTGTATCGATGAGGCACTACAAGAGGTGAAAGCAACAATATTTAGGATACCATAGGATCCCTTGGACCTGATCCAACCTGAGTGGGCTACTCAGTTGAGTCACACGTTGGAATGTTATATGTAACCACTGCAGAAGAGGATGAGGATCTGCGAAAGATTAATATCCCGAAAATAGAAGGTCACCGCGAGGTTGAAGGACCGCAGATTGAGAACCCTAATATAACCATGCCATTGAAAATGAAACAAGTAAACATTGGTATGGAGGCAAAACCCAAATTTGTATAGATTGGAGACTACTGGGATGACGTGACGGTGGATAAGGTCGCTGAATCGCTTCGTGAGTACCAAGATTTATTCCCTACCAAATTTACAGATTTAAAAGGGATAATCAGGGACCTAGGTATTATGAATATTACATTGAATCTCGACGCGAATCCAGTTAAGCAAAGACCTTATTGTCTCAACCTGAAGTATAAGGAGAAGGTCCACTTAGAGCTAGACAAGATGCCAGCAGCAGGCATCAATGAGCCTCTGGAAGAATCTGACTTGGTAAGCCTAATGGTGGTATAGGAGAAGAAGAAAAAAGATGAAATAAGGATATGTGTGGATCTCAGAAAGCTAATTGACGCCTACGTACATGATCCTTTCCCAACTCCATTCACAAATGAAGTGTTAGACAATGTATGTGGCCAAGAAGCATATTCCTTCACTGATGGTTTCTCGGGGTACCACCAGATCAAATTCACATCGGAGGACAAGAGTAAGAAAACCTTCTCAACTGAATGGGGTTATTTCTAGTACACCGTAATCTCGTTTGGATTGAAGAATGCGCCTGTGATTTTCTCGCGCGTAGTCGTTGTTACGTTCAAGGAATTTATTCATAAGTTCCTGGAGGTATACTTTGATGACTGGACTGTGTTTGGGTTGGTAAAACGCCATGTAGCAAGCTTGCGCCTGATGCTGGATACCTGTCGAAGATACCAAATTGTGCTCAATCTAAAGAAGTGTCTGTTTTGTGTTCCTTTTGGGACCCTGTTGGGTCATGTGGTTTGCAGACAGGGACTGATGGTAGATCCCGTGAAGATAGCGGTGATACTGAACTTGGAAGCACCGAGGAGTGTGAAGCAGTTGTGCGCTACCTTAGGACATATGGGATATTACAGAAAGTTTATCAAAGGCTATGCCCAAATCACCGTGCCTATGGAGAAATTGTTGAAGAAGGATGTCACATTCTACTGGAATGAGGACTGTAAGAAGAGCTTGGATATATTGAAAGAAAATATGGTCACCGCATTGATTCTAGTCTTCCTGGATTGGAAGAAGGAGTTTCATGTACATGTCGACACGTCATGTATAGCGTTAGGAGTAGTATTGACACAGGCTGGCAGAGGAGACTTGGACCATCCTATCACATTTGCAAGTAGAAGGTTATCCAAGGTGGAGAAGAACTATTCCACCATCGAGCACAAAGGGTTAGCCATGGTGTATGCACTCTAGAAGTTTAGGCACTACTTGTTGGGTGGCCATTTTAAGATGTATACAGATCACTCCACACTAAAGTACCTGGTCAATAAGCCTATGTTGGGGGGGGAATCTGCAGGTGGCTCTTATTGTTCTAGGAGTATGATTTTGAAGTTATTGTGAAGGTTGGATGATTGAATGCGGGACCAGACCATTTGTCGTGGATTGAAACAGGGGAGGAACCCACTAATTTGGAAGAAGGATTGCCCGACGCATAGCTATTTGCAGTGCGCATCGCAGATGGTAATTTTGAGGATATAATACACTTCCTAACAACAGGAACTACCCCAGAAGGATACATTGTCCAACAAAAGAAGGAATTAGTGGTGCGCGCGACAAATTTCTCTATCATTGTTGGGCATTTGTACAAAATGGGCTCTGATGAGATATTGTGATGGTATGTACCTGAGTTTGAAAGAAGTAGCATCCTCGCGGACACTCATGGGGGCACCGTAGGAGGACATTATGCAGGAAGAGAAAACGCGCAGAAGATTCTACGATCTGGGTTATGGTGGCCAACCCTCCTTCAGGACTCAAAAGCGTATTGCAATGTGTGTGATGTGTGTCAAAGGACTAGCATGCAATCGTGGAGGGATGAGATGCCTTTGAATCCACAGATGATGTTGCAACCCTTTGAGAAATGGGCGATAGATTTTGTGGGACCCATTCAGCCCCAAGGAAAGACGGGAGCAAGGTACATTATCACCACGACAGAGTATTTGACTTGTTGGGCGGAGGCACAACCTGTGAAGGATTGCACAGGCATGACTACTGTAAAGTTCCTCTTTGAGTATGTACTGACACAATTTGGATGTCCAAAGATCTTGATGAGTGATCGTAGTACGCACTTTTTGAATGAAACGATTAGCACGCTGACGGAGGAATTTCAGGTATATCACCATAAGAGCATGCCTTATCACCCGCAGGCTAATGGGATGGTGGAAGTGTTCAATAAAGTTCTCAAAAACATGCTGACCAAGGTTTGCAATGCTCAATGAAGTGATTGGGACCTACACATAGCTGCAGCACTATGGGCTTATTGAACAACATGCAAGAAGTTGACTGGACAAACCCCCTTTAGGCTTTTCTATGGGGTTGAAGTAGTAATGCCTATGGAATATATTGTGCCTAGTCTTCATAGAGGCGTTCACGGGTATGATGGATTGCAGAGCCCTAGAGGAAAGGCTTGGATAGCTGGATGAGCTCGAGGAAGAAAGATTTCTAATTGGATTTCACCAACATGTCCAAAAGAAGCACGAAAAATCATGGCATGATCAACACATTAAGCTACGCACCTTTAAGGTAAATGACTTGGTTTTGTTAAATGATAGTAACTTTGATAAATTTCAAGGGAAATTTAGAATGCACTGGTTAGGGCCCTCTGTCATTAAGGAAATCATCGGCAGAGGAGCGGTACAACTAGTCAAATTGAGTGGAGAGCCCTTCCAAGGAAAGGTGAATGGCAGTCGCTTGAAGCCATACACCGGTAGTCTGGCCATGTGACTAGATGAAGGTAGCACTGTCTTAGTGCTCCAGGAATCTGAAAGGAGGTGTGAGACTATAAACTACATTGCCTGGGTTGGGGAGATACATGATTTGAGGACTATGCAAAGCAAGGAAGTGTCACAGGGTCCGCGATAGCACGAAGGAAGCTGTGCTACCCAGGGAGAAATTGCGTAGGTCGGCTGGAAAGTGACCGTTAAAGTCATTATTCATTGTTTGACAGTAGAAGTGTGGCCAAATGGAGCTGGAAACTGGGATTTAAGATGAAATTTATGGCTAAGATCCTTGAAAATATGCTGCCAATCCAGCATTAATGAACCGAATTTGGAGGGAACGGTTGGATTTGAATTCAAAATGCCCTATAAATTACAAGTGGCTATCCAAGGAGAAATACTTGGCATTTTGAGAATTAAGTTGTTGAGCTCCCAGGCGCACATGAATCACGAGCACTACGAGCTTCCGATAGCCAGTAAAGTATTTGAGACTTTGCCGATGGAAACACAGGAGTTATTGCATAAAATCATGTCGTCACCCGCAGAAGTTAGAGATACCGAAGAATTAGTGTTGGAAGTTGAGATGGAGGCAGAAGTAGCTGCTCTAGAGGTCGCTGAGGTGCTCACTGAAGTCCCTAAATCACCGCAAACAGCGAAACCGAAGTCGACCCAAACTAAAGAGACCATGAATGATGAAAAGGGCAAGAAGCTTGCCATACCGGTGTGCGCATCGCCAAGGAGAAACCCACCAAAACCCACCGCACAAGAGAAAGGCAAGGCCATAAATTTGGAGTCGGAGGAGGAAGAAATTGAAGACATCCTGATGGATGATGAGGATGTGGAATTTGAAGTGGAGGAAGTTGAAGCCTAGGATGCGGACCCTATTACCCGGTTGCGGAGTATGTCCCTCCACGCAAGCCTAAGACCAAGGTGCTGAAGGACAACAATGAGAGTAAGACTCCCCTGCAAACCCCTCTGCTGTCGGATGAAATTGTTTTCGACGAATCGCCCTTGGCACGAGTGCTGCTATTGAAACTTGAAGACTGGGACTTGGCCGATCACGAGAAGTTCTCACACCTAGCGACCGAGCATCTGATGTGCCACATTGTTGATACCAATACTGGAATGACTGCATTGGAGCCGTGGAGGTGGCTCAAGGGAGTAGACAAGGCAGGGTTGCTCAACCTACTTTGGGTGCCGCACTACAAACGCACCCCGGTGACATTTTTGGTCATTAAGCAGCTACTGTGCTTGGTGCACGATGGGTGTCTATGGCTGGAGGAGCCGATACCCATCACGGATAGGTTGATTCACCGGATAATGCACTTGCCATATACAGGGGAGAATCCAGCCATGATATTTGGTAGAAAAGGTGGTGAACAGGATCTCGCAAAATCCATGAAAGAAAAATTTAAATTGGTGAAGAAACTGTGTGGGTACGCTATATCCAACATCTGTGACACCACTCTGAAGGTAGCCACATAGATCCTCGCAGGGAAAGTGATGAGGAAGTGTCATGCTGATGAGGTGTTAGCGCCTGTCGTCGCGCTAGCAGCGTAGTGTGTTGAAAGAGTCTAGTTCAACTAGTCAAACTACCTTCGCGGAGAGTTCCCAGCGAACTGTCGCGAAGCATAACAGCTTAGCAAGACATTCCACTATGCGTGGCTCTTGCTATGAATTGTGCTGGTAGTGTGGGAGCTACTAGAGGACAACCAATTCCCTTCGGTTGCGCCAGACCTCCCAGAAGCAGTGAAGTACGCTTCGTTGTGGGTGACCAAGGACACACAGCAAGTCAGGGACAGCAAGTGCTTTTGGATCTTGATGGAGATGAACATCTGGATGGACATTAATTGAAAACCGCGATTGTCGCCTACAGTGTACAACAACCTTACACTGAATTCAAAGCTGACTTCCATTGAGTATCCATCATGGCATGGAAGGAAATTACGTAGAAATGGTATGACTTGCCTTATTTGGAAATGGATGACGCCATTGATGCAGTGCTTGATCAATAGCTGGCAGAGTGGCGCACTACCACAGACTTGGCGGTGGGCAGGAGAAAGTCTGCCACGCAGAAGAAGAAGGAGGAGGCCAAGCTTAATATGGAACAACTAGACCAAAAGAGGAAAAAGGAGGCTGTTGATAAGGCCTAGGTGGAGCGCGAGGCCGCGCAACAGATAAGGAAGAAGATAGGTGGGACATAGCGAGCGTATGACAAAGGCGCAAGGTTTCCTTCACCTGAGATAGAAGAGGAGATAGAACAACATGACACAGACCCTCAGGAGACATCTGCCTACATTAAGCGCCCAAGGGAGCTGGAGAAAGGAGGGCCCAAGAAGAATTCAAAGGTGACCAAGATGTCACTGGACCCCATCACATTAATAGAGGGCGAGTTTCGTGATATTGGTGACATAGCGAGGGATGTCACCGCAGAGGCCCTGCAACAATTTGAGCAGCAGCAACAGATCATCCTGGGGGCTATCCAGACAGGGTTGCAGGAGTTGCAAACTCGTGCGTCACAAACTGGCACCATATCTACCAGCCTGGCTATCGACACTTCAGAGGCTGCCGATATGCTGTGCACAAAGGCCTCCAGTGTGATAGTGCTACCTGATGAAGCACTGACCACAGAGAATGAGATTGACATGCCCACTATCAGTGCCCTAAAGGCAATAGGGTTGAACCTGGTAGTGCTCCCATGTGAAGTGCTCCACCTCTTGTAGGATGGAGTGATTGCAGAGCTGAGGGCCCATGAGCACCGCACCCTCTAGGTGATCAGTGAACAACGGATCAACAACGAGCAGATGGCCCTACAGAGAAATGCTTCCATCACCGCTGAGACTGAGGCGACCAATCAGAGAAAGCGGATTATGCAGGTCATTGAGGAGGCATGCCGAATGGTCCCAGAGTTGACCATTCCGGAGGAGGAGCCAGTCGAGGTATGCATCCGTAAGTTGGCCACACGGGTGCGTGACACTCAACTAAGATGGTACAGGTTCAGTTTGAGTTTAACCTATAAATCACAGAGTTATAGTTGAGGGCCCAACCTTCAACTCCACTAGAAGTGAAGGAACAATGGGCGATTGATGTCACAAAAGAAGTAGATGCAGTGGACAGTACAATAGCAGGCTACACACAATTGTTTGAACAGTCATTTGAGGTCCTCACCAGCTTGCAGGAGGACCCCATTGTACATCAGCTAGAGACAGAAGCGTGCGAGCTACAACAATGCTATGATGAGGTTAAGGGCACAGCACGAACCATCACGCTGACACAAAGACTAGCCAAGCTGCAGGAGGACAAGCAGCTAAAGGAACAGGTGGACGCAGCGCTGCACAAGGAAGCATTACTGAAGGAAAGAATGAAGCCCTTGATGGATGAGGTTTACACAGTAACAAGATCTATCAAAGGAAAGCTTGCGACTCTGCAAGCGACACAGCAAAAGCTTCAGGCCGACAATGTAGGAGCAGTGATCGAGCAGATAGTGGAAGACGCGAAGCAAGCGGCTGCACAGTGCACAACTGAGGTTGTAGTCATATGAGTCAAGCTGGAAGGTCTTCGTGCAAAGATCTCCGCACCTACCGAGTGACTCAAGGGTGAGTCATGATGTTTGTGTTGGGGGCCTGTTGGGAACGAGATCCCCCAATGATAGTTTTGGGGCTAAAAGCCCATGTTTGAGTGAAATTTTGTAATAAAATTGTAAAGACTCCGCATTTTATGGTCGCGGAGTACGAAGGTGTCATAAGTCATAAAGGGTTGTACGCCCTTAGTTTTGTAAAGTAAAGTCAACTGTAAGAGATCTACCCATGGTTCACAGACCATGGGATTATATAAAAGGAGCTAAGCTCTAAGCAGTTTTGGAGACACACAATGTAATGAAGTAGATAGTTGTAGCTCTGAAGTAAGAAGTCTAAGTTTTGGGTCATAGCGTAGGTAGAGGCTCTATAGCTAAGTGCACAAAGGCCTAGGGTGGAAGTCCGCAACTAAGTGCGTGGACCCCTGCAGTTGTGTGCACAGGGTGGATATAGTCTGTAATCGAAAGAGAAGTATTCTATAATTTTTGAGTCTTTGCTCCAATTAAGGAATCTTATCATTTTATGTATGAATTTCCTTTATAATTCTTATATGATGCGCGAATGAATGTAATTACATTGGAAAACTGAACACAATTAAGGATATATGTTTACGCAGTGCTAACTATAATGGTTTAATAAGACAAGTAAGACACTTAGACTAGTTTGGTAATCTGCACGGTACGATGCCATAGCAATGCGAAAGTACTTGAGCCATAGGGTAGGGTTGTGCGAAGGTCAATCGTACCTTTTCATGGAGGTATTGAAGGGCAGAATAAAGGGCTCGTCTGGTAAGCCCTAAGGCGAAGCGACCTACGTGATGACAAGAATAAGAGGAATAAAATGACATCACGACCATCTCAGGGTGCAGAAACTTGGTTCCATCATCCCCCCATACTACTTCAGGTGAGACTTTGATTCGTGCTTCTCAGGCTGATGCCGAAAGGGCTAGTAGTGTAGGGATTTGTTTGGCTAATTAACGCTGAACCTGGGTTAGGCCCCAACAAGCCAACAAAAAATACAATGATTCTATGTTTTTCACATGAGATAAAGTTGTGTATATTTGTCTATGTCATCGTATTCCTAAAGAATTAAATGCAACATTGTCTACTGTTACGCCTTGTGACCTATGAATTTTACTTGCACATGCCAACTTAATTAGAAACTATTTTTTGATTTTAAAAAGTCTTGTTTTTGCTAGTACTAAAAATTGTTTTGTTGTGCACAATATGGGAGTCCAATCTTGACAAATTTTCTAGCTATATAAAGAAGTAAATTTTTGAGCTTTTCGTTTTCCAAAGCTTGGATCATGGGATTTTATCCATTTTGCATCAAATTTATTTTATTTTGTGTATGCTTTAATGATACCCTCTACACCATTGATAAGAACATTCGAAAACGACAGTGTTAGCATGATTTGTGAAGGCAATGTTGTTATATGTGCATGGCAAGGTCCTTTGCCATGGTTTTGTTCTTCATAATCAATTGCATCAATTACAATTTCATTGCCGAGAATGTCATATATCATTTTATTATTGTGCAATGCAACATAAATATTTCTAAAACAAAATAAGTAAAGGTGGGGTCATTAAGAGCATTTTGAATACAAGTTCTATCAAGGTAATATAAATCATCTTATGTTTGATTATTTATATGCATCTTGTTCAAAATGGAAATGAATTTTTTATTTGTTTGACACATTGTAGTGTGCAATTCGTAGTATTGTACTAGTCTGCAATTCGTAGTATTGTACATGTTCTT
Organism: Pinus tabuliformis; assembly: GCA_031772625.1. Classification (NCBI taxonomy): domain Eukaryota; kingdom Viridiplantae; phylum Streptophyta; class Pinopsida; order Pinales; family Pinaceae; genus Pinus; species Pinus tabuliformis. Next base: position 916,972,049 of record CM062812.1, read on the forward strand.
GATAAAAGTCATATGCTATTGGTTTCATTCTCATTATAGGTTGTTCAAATATTAGTGAATTCTATATAAGTTGTGCTTGGTATAGATCACTGTAAAATTTGATGTCAATGTTTCTAAAGTATCTTGTTTGAACATGCTTAATATTCCTGAATTGATCATCCATGTAATATAGAAAACAACTCTCAATCAAAGAAACTTCATCAGTGAGAGCCACTCTAAATTCTTGGTAAAGTTTTATTAGGTTGTCTAGGAATTCCATGCTAAGTGGAAGGAAACTAGACTTATTGAAATGAATTAGCAATGAAAAATGAATTGTTACTCCACCTGCATTATATGAAACCTTACCTATATATGCTAGTATCAATCCCTTTGGTTTCAAAGGATCTGTAGTGTGATGTGCATAATAAATTCACATAAGCATTTGAAATATGTATTTTGTTATAAATATCTTCCTAGTACGAGCTCCTCTAGTCAAGAATAAGTAGAGTGGATTCTCTATGTTCATTCATTTTTTCATTACAATGTCTTTGACAATTGCTTGTTTTTCTATACTAAGCAATCTTCTAATTTTGTAGTATTCTTGACTGTTAACATAAATGCATGTTATTTCAATTGAAAACCGATATTATGATGTCCTTTTTCTTCCTGAAATTAGAGCAATGGAAAATCTTTATCCATTTAACAACCTCGGGTTAAAGTTCATGTAATAAAGAATAATAAATGAAAAATAAAACCAAGGTCATGGGATACATATTCCAAGTTGAATGGAGGGGAAACACTCTAGTGGGAATCACTTGTGGTTTATTTATGGCTATGGAAATCGGAAAAGGAATTAGCAAAGGAAAAGAGGCATTAATTGTAATTTAATGATGAGAAATAAAGAAAATAGGAGAAAAGGGAGGTGAAGAGACACAAATTTGCATGCAAGGGAAATTATAGGAAAAATAAAGAAAAATGAACAAAAAAGTAAAAAGGAAAGGAAGAGACTAGACATCAATGATAAAAATGCACCTGAGAATCAATTGACAACATTTCCCATGTTTGGAGTAGGTGTAGCAAAGGAAAGAGAACAAACACTTGGACAAGAAAGCAAAGGAAGGAAAAGGACAAGCAAAGGAAAGAGAAGGAAAGCAAGGAGAAGTTTGGTTCAACAACTTCAATAGGAGGATTTTGCAAGTAACAGGTTGCATGTGTGATTTTCTAGCTGAGGTGTGAATACATGGTACATGCATTTGTATATTTGGTTCATTTGTTGTCATTGGTCCTGTATAGCCATGGTGTGATGGGGTTCATTCTTTGTTGAGATTTAGATTGCCAGAAGGTTTTGGAAACAGCTGAGGTGGTCTCAGGAAAATACTAAGGGTTACGGGCGGAGACGGCTTTCTCCAAGAAGCCCTCGACAGATGGGCAGAGATAGGAAAATTCCTCAAGGTATGGTGAAGAAATTCTGAGGCATCCAAGCTCGGTTAGCTTTGTGATCTCGGGATTGGTTTAGGTGAGATCACAATAGGTTGAGGGTGGAGGTGGTTTAACAACTAGAGTCCTTGGTTTATTATGTCTTGGTTTATCCCATGACATCCCACATTCATGCTTGGAATATGGCACAAGGGTGATTGGCTAGAAGAAATATTTGGTTCAACTCAATCTATAGTTGGGTGGTACGTGGAAGTCCTTGACTTAGTTGGCTTTTGCATAAGTCAATAAGAGTTCTTTTCTTATTGTGATTCATGAGTATTTGTACTTGTGATTATGTTGATTTGATGGTTGTTCTATAGTGGCTAATATTCTAGTTATATGCTGGTTATAAGCATGGTTTTATAATATGTTCTATCTATGGCTCTTGTTATGATTAATAAGTTGATGAATGGTTGATGAATGCATGGGATAACACATGTTGTTGCAACTACTTGATAGGGAATTAGACCTTGTCGATGATTTTCATCTAAAGTACAAAGATATACGCTTAGATATCGATTCATGACCTATAGCTTACATGTTTACCATGTGTTTGATGAAATGCCTAGTATGTTCTAGTCTAGGTCAATTTTTCGATTCACTTTTGAATGATTAGAATTGTCAAGATGAGAAATATGATTTTGGAAAGTTACAATAAGTTCTGGGCAATGGTTTGGAGACTAGCCTAGAAAAGTAGCTCCGATCTCGGGACCGCATGCTCTGAAATAGAGATTTGGGGTCATAATAGCATGGAGAAAGGCTTGTGAGTGCAGTTGGAGGCTCACAATCACTTGCATGAAGTGTCAAGGGTGCAGTTATAGGTCTAGGTCACTGAAAAAGGGTTCCAGCTCAGTGATTGGTCGAGTCATGTCATAGTATAACTCAACCTCACATTTACCCTGGGAGCTTGTAAAGCGGGAAATGTTGGGAGGGGTCATTACAATCTAAGACATATTTTTCATGAAAATGGTTGGATCATTGAGATTTTTCAATTGTGTCAATAGAAGCTATAGGGTTGTTTTCAATTTCTTGAATTTCTTCTTCCAAATTACCCCATGTTGGATTAACATTGTATGTGAACTTAGCTTCATTACTCTTTACTGTATGCTCATGAAACATATATGAACTTTTCCATGTTGCCAGTTCCTGCTTCAGTGCATTTTCATTGTTTTGAAATGGGACATATAGCAGAATTTGTTCTTTGTAATAGTTTTCAAAGTCAATATGTTTTTTTTATTTGATGAATCATATTACTCTTGGTTTTTTCCTTTCTGACATTGGTGTTCCATTGTTGTTATACTTTGAGACGAATTCAACCAAACATATACACTTAATAGCATGGGGCCTATTGATATAGTAGTTAATGATCAGATTGCACATAACATCTTCGGAGTTGTTAGGTTCTTGTTTTAGAAAAAATGATGGTTTAAGGATAAATGTATGCTCATCTACTGGAGCTATGTTTATAAATTTGCACTCCCTTGAACTATGATTCAATGGTAGAGAGAGTGCTATATGGATAGCCTGTTGAGATGAAGTTTGTTGATGATTAAATAACACATTGCCTAATGACTATATCATTTGAATAACATCGATTATGCTCTTTTCATGTTGTTTTCGTATCCTTTTGAATGTAGTTGTCATTGATTTGTTAACTTTTGTCATATATGAACTACAATATGATGCTACAACATATGCATTGAGTACAAATTGAGAATTACAAAGCTATTGTTCCATAGATGTGATGGTTTTCATTTCAAGAATACCATTGGTTGCATCAATGTACATTGTATTACTTTGATGTAATTATTTTTTGTTAAATATAATTAATCCAATAACTCTTCGAAAGTAGTTGAATTTTTTATTATTTCTTTGTTCTAGGGTATTGTGCAACAATGTTGTTTTTTCATTTATTGACTCATCTATTGAACTGATGGGTTCAAGAACTATTATCCTTTTCATTGGGGGCATTGGGAAATTGTATCTACAATGTGACACTAATAATAATAATGGGTTACACTAGTAGTATAGGGACCTAACAATGATGGTGTTCATGTATTTTGCCAGCTCTGAATGAAGGTGATTTGTGTTACAAGTTATATAATTGTTCAAGAAGTTTTAAATTTCCGAGTTATTGTTCACTCCATGTATTGGAGCATTTTATATCCATATAAGGTCACCATGTTCATGTTGGCTCCCTCTATTTTGAAAACTGAGTTACAAAGTAGTAATCAACTATTTTTCAAAAGAACATATCAGCCTGATACATCAATTTTTTATGGAATCTATCTTATGTATATAGTAATGTGTGCAAGTTACTCAATCCTTTCTTACAAGGTAATCAACATCATATTATTCTATTTTTCATGTGTTTTTATTTATTTATGTAATTTAGTTAATGTCTCTACTACCTGACTCTGACGATGTTCTACACTTATGAAAGTAACAAAGAAAGTTGGAGGGCCCAATTGTCGTATCCTTGTAAATATATGTTTCTTCATTTATTGTAGGTAATCAGGAGAAACACTTATGTTCTTGAAATCTATGTATCCAATGTGACTTTTTAGTAATTGTTCTAAATTTAGCTTGTACTTAACATCCATTGCTAATACTTTTCTTCCTTGTAGTTTTCCTTTCCTCATTTGAATTAAGATGCATGAAATGACTTTTTGAATGATTATCTACATTTTTTTGAAAAAAAATCATGATGTGAAATGGAAATTCGCCACTATAATGTATTAATTCCCATTGCACTATTTCTTGGCAACAAAATTTTTGTACAATGTCGTTGTCATGTGGATGTCCAAAAAATAGTGTTGGGAAACTTATATTTTAGGCATATTTGTTTGTGAAAATTCCAGGTGGTCGTTGTCCTTCAGATGGTGCTATTTCAATGATCTTTTCTTGTAAATCATGAATACAGGGTATCCTGTGAACCCATGCACCAAGGTCTCAGTTGGAATTATGCTTGTTGAATTGATTTTTGTTTCACTTTCACTACATTGTTTTCATCTTGGGATGTATTATCATTAATATTCGATTCAAGAATATGATATCAATTTCTATTTATGAAAATATTTTTAGTTTTATATAAATATTGAGAACATAGTTCTTTAAGATATTTCATCACATTGTGCACATGAACTTTCCACATTTGATATGCATTATTGTATTCCAATCATTTTTTAATTCAATAGAATTTGACATTGTATCATCCATGAATTATGGAAATTATTTTTGAACAATGTCCATGTGAAAAAGTATGTTGGTTATTGAACTTGTTAAGCCCATTTGGAATCGTTTGTGGCCTCATTGCTTTATTTTTTCAAAAGAAATCCTTAATGCTCCAAGTTTGTCTTCAATTTGTGAGAGTGTTGCTATAATTGGCAATGACCTATTACATCTTATATTTTCAGGTGTTTTAAAACATTGCAACTTTTCATTGTCAAGTGATCTTTTGCAAGATATGCATATGATCCTACTAGGAATTTTTTGCCTCTTCTAGATATGTGTATGTACATTTGTTCTAAGTCATGCCCAATGCTTAACATGTTCTTTCCAAATTGAAACTTTTTACATATTGGACATTTGGTTCTACACATGTCTTCAATTCGCTTTATGTAAGTTTCTATAGTGGTACTCTTTGATGAGTCACAATATTTATTCCTTAACTTCTTTTTATTGTTTTGAATATTGTTTCTACTATGCATATGCAACATTTGTTTCAATTCGTGAAAGTTCATCTTACTTTTGGGGCTTTGGTGAATTTCGACTATGTTATAGTGTAGATTGTATTGATCCCTATTTGATTTGTAAATAATGGTTCATAATGAATGTGTGATGTACTTGTTTGGAATAATACTATGTTACATGTTTGATTTTTATTTGTATTTGATGAGTAGTAATTGACAACGCTTTTAGTGATAGATGACCATATTTGTATGGTTACATTGAATGTAATTGATGTCTAATGTAAGAAGATTGGTGAACCTTCAACTCCTCCTTTTTCATATGGAAGTGCCATATTAATAAGATATCCTTTCCAACATGCAATCACTGCTTGACTCCCTATAACCTCATTTGTTAAGTGTTATTCTAGACAATGCAATGCATCTGGTTGTGACCCATCATTGCATTACAAACAGACTGGACAAATATAGAGTCTTACATATTGTTCATCAATTTGAGGTGCTATTAAGTGACAAATTGAAGTAAACATTTTATCAAGACATTTGGATGCGGTTCTTTTTGCTTTATCCAATCCATGAATATGTAGTTGATGAAAAATGGATTGGAAACAATTTTCAAGATCTTTGTAAAGAGGTGACAAGTAATAATTAGAGACGAAGTTGCATCTAGGTAATCTTCTATATAATAAAGTTTCAAAATGTCCATAAACATGATTTGTATCATGAAACAAAATGTATAGTGGACTTGTATTAAGATGATTACTGAAGAGAAACTACCTTGTTTCATTGTTAATGATGACACTCCAATTGGTATGTTCAACCACTTGGCTAGCCATCATATGAAAAATGTGTCTCCCCATAGTCCTCTTTCAGATTGACAAATGCTATTCAAAGTAGAGTCTCACATTCAATGAAGGTATGCCTCAATGTCATGAATTCCATGAAGTTGATACAATAATTCAGGTGCGAGTTCATAGTAGTATGATTCTTTTGCCTCTGTGTTATTGCGATGTAGACACATCAAGAAATGGTTTATTATTCCATTTCGTAACTTAATGGATGAGTAAAAAAGTGCAATAGGACTTCAAAAGTATTGAATAAATAGTCTCCCATAGTATATACAAATGCCTAGAGTCTAAAAGGACTATTGTTACTTAAGGCATCATCAATGGTAGCATATATGCTACATTTTTTGTTCAAATGGTAGTTTTAAACATCCAAGATTTCAACCATTTATTTTTGTATGTACTTATTTTTGAAATTTCTATTATAATTTGTTTGCTAAATGATATGTATGTTAGATTGCCTTTGCTTGAAAATAATAGAGTGTTTAGATTTTTTTTTTTGTTTTAGCGAGGATATGTATTTAAATATGTTTAATAGGAAAGAGGAATTATTCTACTTTGAAGTTTCCTATGTAATTTTGGATAGTGAAAAAATGAACACAATGTGGCAATTGACTAGCTCCAATCTAGCACCTTTTTGTATTTTCGAAATAGCACTGTAAAAGAAACACATGTGGCAATGATTATTGTGTTTTAAGCTATGAACTTTATTTAGGAAGTAAGTATTAGCTATTACAAAATTGAATATCTACACATGAGGAAGTAGAACAGAGCATTTTATATGTTTGGATCAACAAAGTAGGTTGTGGCTCATATGCCTATTGACCATCACTAATTTAGCATTAACCAATGTAGGTTACAATTTTTATTTAATTGTTTTTAGAAAATTTCTAACTTGAATCACAGAGAAGATTCCTTACAACATATGTTGTAAATAATATGGATTGTCTCACCCTCTCGATCAATAGGGGAAATTAATCTTGGTCCTATATTGAGGGAACCTTGGTGTATAAAAGTTGTAAAAACAATGGAAGGTATAGTTGAGTAGAGAGAGACATACGAGTTTCTTGTTGATACAATTAGGAAAAACCATTTTTCCCTTGGATTTAGGAATTTTTTTTTTTATAATGTCTCTATTTAAAGGTGGGTAGGCAAGCTGATAGGTGATCACAATCTAGACCTAAACATAATTGAGTTGCATATTTCAGAGTATTTCGATTGAATCACAATTTTTAGAGTAGTTTAAACATTTGATAGATAATAATGATGCCAAACAATTGATCTCACCCATGTCGATCAGGTTTCTAAAATATTCCATAATTTGCAATCAATATAAATATATTTGTTCATTGGTAGTTGGTTCATAAGCAACCAATATTTAAAACTACACGCTAAAATTTGAAGCAACTATATAAACACACAACCTCCTTTGGCTTTAATAATTCCTCTAAGGCACCTTCCGAGAGCCTACCTTTTATAATAATATGTTCTAGGGGCTATAGTGGTAACTATCAGAATCTACCTTGTGTCGTTAAGTACAAAACCAACAACCTCGTGTCGCTCAAGTACTAAACCTACCCAATTGTGAATCCCTTTAATTAAAAAACACTAAAGAAGAAGAAGAAGCATTAATTAGTGTTAAAAGGTAAACACTTCACAGATTCAACCAATTTTGATAGTTAAACATAACATGTTTAAATATTTTTAGCTATATGTGTCTAAGATAACAAAAAGTATCACCCCTGGTTAAAAAAATTCTATATTGTTATAATTTTATATGGTATTTTTTTTTATTTAAAAAAATTATTATTATTTTTAACTTTATTATGAAATTAATAATTTATTATTAAAATAAACACTATTATTTTTAAATTATTTTTTATTAATATCATTTAAATATATTAATAACAATATTATCAATTAAATTGATCATATAAAAAATGAATTTTATTACGAAATATCCAATCAATTTGTTAAAAACTCTAAACTAACATAAGATTTTTAGATAACATAAAACTTTAGAATTGATTTCACGAGAAGAATTTTCTTCAAAGAAATAACAGTTATTAAATAAGTTATTATAAAAGCAGATATAAATTAATACATGAAATAGATAATAAAATAAATAAATTTTATACAATTATATATCCAATCATTTGTTAAAAATTCTAAACTAACATAAGATTTTTAGATAACATAAAACTTTAGAATTGATTTCACGAGAAGAATTTTCTTCAAAGAAATAACAGTTATTAAATAAGTTATTATAAAAGCAGATATAAATTAATACATGAAATAGATAATAAAATAAATAAATTTTATACAATTATTTTCATTGCAATTTGATTTAAATTAAAATAACATTTAAAAAATATTTGTTTAAACATTTAAATATCTTTTTTCAAAACATCGATTCATATAATAATTTTTTAATAAAAGTATCCATTTAAGTTTAGATCGGAGGCTTTTATGAGAAAGGCAATTATATTCAAGCATTTATGGATTACTCATATGAGACATTTTGATTGCCAATGTTTTGAGCTAGCAAGTGTGGCTCATCATCAGGATATAGATATGAAATATGATCATGCATTGAGAGATAAACAGATGATAGATGCAAGGTATGAAAGGATGAGAGACGTTAGGTTAGGTTAGAAGAACATTATGGGGTAAAGTCGCTAATACCTTCAAGTCTCATAATATCCTTAGCTAACTTAGTAAAAAGCTAGTGGAAATTAATCGTCTCACCCCTAGAATTTATGGCCTTCCTATTATTCATAAGGATAGTGCTTCTTTGAGACCTATAGTTAATACTATCGGTGGACCCACTTATCTTCTCGCAAAATTCTTGGCTTAGAAGTTAAAGCCATTGGTGGGCCTCACCAACTCCTTTGTTAAATATTCATATACATTTGTTGGTGAAATTAAGGTATAAAGCTTGATCCTTTTGATATCTTAGTTAGCTTTGATGTGGTTTCTCTTTACACCAAGATTCCCATTAATGAGGCTATTAAGATCATTAGAACCATTAGTGATTCCGACATGGCTAAATTAGTTGGGTTATGCTTGAACTCACATTCTTTGAATTCCAAGGTGAATTTTATGAGCAGACATGTGGAGTTGCCATGGGATCCCCTCTCTCCGTAGTTGTTGTGAACCTTTTCATGGAAGACATCGAGACCAAGGCCTTAGCCTCCATACCTTTTCGTCTGAAGATATGGAAGTAATTTGTTGATGATACTTGTGTTATTTGGCCCCATGGTCGTGAAAAGTTAGAGTTATTCAAGCAACATCTAAATAGTCAATCTGACTTTATCAAGTTTACTATGGAGGTTCAAAATAATGGTAGCCTTATTTTCCTACATTTTCTCCTTTCCAAAAATGATGACGGTTCAGTTTCACACCAGGTGTTCCCTAAGAATACTCACACAAAGCAGTACCTAAAATGTTGAGTCCCATCGTCATCCTACGCAAATAGAATAAAATAATTTTGAATCCTTTTTGATATTTTTTTTTAACATTTAAATATCTTTTAGCCTTTTTCTATTAGTCATTATTTTGATTAATGATTTGATAATTTTATTCTTGAGTAGTTGATTTTTTCATAATTAATATTATCATTAATTTTTTATTATTATTTCTTGATTAATTATAATAATATATTAATATGTATTATTAATAATGCATATTAATAATATATTAATATATATTACATAAATTTAATAATTTTTATTATTCCATTTATTAGTAGGCATTGGTATTCTATATTACATATATTTAATAATTTTGGGTTATATATATATATATATATATATATATATATATATATATATATATTCTTTTTTAATTAAATTTGATTTTTGGTTTACTTTATATTATTTAATAAATTTAATTTTTTTAACATTTATATATGTTTTGACATTTTCTGTTGGTCATTATTTTCATTAAATAATTTTTAACGTTTTATTCTTTTTAGATTTTGTATCTATGCCTTGATGATGAGCCATGCTTGTTGGCTCAAAACATCGACAATCAAAATATCTCATGTAAGTAATCCAAAAATGCTTGAACACAGTATTCATTTACTATTTTAATATAATATATGCCATTCAAATGTAATGCTTAACTCCTTCCCTTAGTAATGATGATTAACATATAATTAAATGTTGGTTGCGAGTAGGAAATGATGCATAAATGAATATTGTCTCGATGATTCTAACATGTAATTAGAAGTTTGGTTGTGAATTTAATGATCAATATTTTTTATAATAAAATGGTAATCATAATACTTATTTTATTCATATTTTATAAATTATTGTATTTTAATTAATTAAATTTAAATAAATAATCAAAATAGTTTTACTTAATTTTTACTAAGGTAAATGATTAATACATTTAAAAAAATTAAAATTAAAATTTTATGTAATCGAAGGAAAATGACTTTAGGTAATGGTACGTTTGGATTGTATAGTAAAAACTGGTGCTAACATTCCAATAGATGTTGAACATGTTATTAAAAATGTTAAATATCTCATCCAAACATCAAGTCGAAAGAAAATAAATGTATGAAAAAATAAGAAGGTTGTGGAGAAGAACAAAATTGAATTTTGTCCCACTCGTTGTTCATATTTACTCAGAAGATTTTTATTTTCCATACATACTTAATCATAATCCTGTATAATGGTGACATTAACTTGACGACGAGACAAGGCCCCTTTTCTTCTCTATTGTATCCTTCTGCATAATTGATTCATGTGAATTGTCCTCTTCCTATTGGTCGAGTCAAGAAAAACCATTTCTAGGGTTTGGTCATGACAAATTCATGCCACTTATCCTTTTCTTGTTGGTTGACTAAAAAACAACCATTTCTAGGGTTTGTCTCTCTTCATATGCAGAAATTTTATTTGAAATTCAATGGTATTTTCTTCGTCGTACAAATTTGTGAAGCTGAAGGCCAAGGAAATCTGGAAAGCTAGTGGGTGGTGTCTTTGATCACAGGGACTGAGAACAAGATTGGAGGTGTTAGGAATTGAAGAAGGCAAGGTATGCAAGGAAATAGAAAGAAAGAAGGCACAAATGTACAACAAATGTTACCATGACTCTCTACTATAGTTACTAAATTCAAATTTGAATACAAATTCAAATTTGATTCGATACGAAAAGAATTCAACTGTATAAAATTCAATACAAGAAAAAATCGAGAATATACATATTATAATATTAACATATTATTATTGTTTCAAAATTTTATAAAATTGAAATGAATCTTTCCTATAATGATACCCCTATGTTGTTGGGAAAAGTATCTACTCAAACGCCCCTATCCCACTCTAAGGTGTGACAGTGCCTTAGCAACAAACAAGGAAAACTATTTTCGTATTCTTCTTTATGAAATGTAAACGAAGAGGAAGGATGTAACTAACCTGTGTCTTGCGCTAGTTTGTTGATCCAATCGCTCTCCTCTTTGTTCGCTTCCCGCTGCCTGCTCCCTTACTTGCCCAGCTTCACCAAGTTCCTACAAGATCACAGAAGAGGAAAACTACACAAAAGACATAGATTTACATTCATAAACAGCTTAGGATCAGATTTAAGCTAAACATGCAAATATAACAAAACATCATTGATACACAAGCATGTAGGAGAAACTCAAATAGTTTTATTGATATAATAAGAAGATCCGAGAGGAGATACAACCAAGTGAGTCCCGATCCAGCATCTACCTCCCAGCAAAGGAATCCCTTCCTCACCTCCAACAAAGCATAAATCACCCAATGCACTAATCTCAATCTCAAAACCAACAGCAATTCTCTGCAAAGTACAAAATTCCAGCCTCTAGATCTCTGGGATGAGGGATCCATATATAGATGTATGCAAAGAGGATGAGTCAGCTTATGTTTTGACTTGTGGCTTCTCTCTGTCAGTTCTTGCTTCCACTTGGAGACTGAGAGCCTCTTACTCATCACTGGTCGAATTCAGTGAGGCAAGTGTCATTGGAGAAGATTCTGGAAGCTTTCATTGTCTTTCCACCTCGCTGAATGACTTTGCCATTTGTCATTTCCCGCTCAACGCACCCTGGTAGTGCATTCACCTGCGTTGCAAAGCACCTAGCCAGTGTATTTGGGTGCTTTGCAACGCAGGCAGCTAGTGGAGCATCTGAATTGATCCTGATTTGACTAGTTTTTGAGTAGTTTCTGGTGGAGAACTTCTGGGAGAAGCTGTAATTTGTTGACCTTGTTTCTTTAGGAGCTGGAACAACATCTTTAGGGACTTAGGATCCCTTGGTTTATGGACATTTCATGCTTATAGCTGTAAGGCACAAAAATGTCTATAACAGTTGCCCCCTAAAGTATGAGGCCGTTTATCGGGTGAAATGCTTTATTAGGAGGATCCGAAGTTCTTCTAATGCTGGGGAGGAGACCTGTAATAAGATACAATACAATATATTATTTTCATACTGTTTTCATGATCTAGCTGAGGCGGGCATTCCCATGCTCAGCTTTATAAATTCATTTTCATGTACATAGGACAGACAATCGTCTGATGGTAGACTGATGATTCTGGTGAAGTCATCATCCCTTTTGGTAGGATGATTATCTGTGCTGCAATGCTGTACATTCCAATGTCTTTATTTTTCCTGAATATATATCACAGCCCGGATGGATGAAACTAGATCCGGGTCTTCAATCTCGTCCGATCTTCACTCGAAGTACAAGTCGATCCATGTGAGAAATGTTTTGAAGTCGAACATGGAAAGACATCGCTTGATTACCAGTCAATGATGCAAACTGTTAACAAGCGCGAGAGGAATCACTGATAATGATAATGACCCTCAAGGTACTGCAGTACAATTCACGTGGTGTGAATAAAGGACTTGGCGTCGAACACCACGCAAAATCTTTCGGTCGAAGGTCATTGATGTATACCTGTCGCCGGAAGTGAGAAACTCGCCATTAAGGCATGCAAGCTTCAAAGTACTGAAGGGGTGTTCCTAGATCAACTTCTTGGATAATGAGCTGATGTCGACAAGAAGCGATCCATCAAAGGAGGGCCTTGATGTATCCCACATCAATGACACGGAACGGAGCAAATGATTTTGATGGAGGTGAAAACGATCTGATGATATATGGTTCAGGGTGGCGGTCATGAAAGAATGAAGTATAATGTATGGTAGTGGATGGGACACGGGTGACTTCTCTGGATGACTTCTCTTGAACATGTCGGCGACACTTATATGATGGATTGGTAGCATTTACCCAAAAGTGGATTGTATGGCGAGACCATGGTGATGTGACTGGTGAATGAAACAACCCAACCCGACAGGCATGGAGTGGAAGTGTCATGTTCAAGAGCGACTTGCTACCAATAAAGATTCTTTGAGTTTCTTCCCAATTTTTCCCCAATCATTGCTGACCAGTACCTCTTTATTTTTGTCAAGCTTGAGGAGGATAACATATGCTTGTTCTATAATTTGCCCTTCGGGCAAACCCATCGCTATGTTTTAACGAGCCTAGCGATAGTGAAACTCGTTCTCGTCTAAAGACAAGTTTGTCGCTATTAATGTTTTTAACGAGTTTAACGACAAAGATAACTCAGTCCTTTTCCTTTTTAGGGAGTCTGAAAAGGTATGTAAAGGTAACTCCGGAATTCCTTTTTCGTCATCTAATCCCTTAAGTCAAAAAAGTATAAAACAATACAGAAGGGATGAAATTTCGATAGTTTTAACGAGCCGAACAAAGACAAGCGCTCGATCTTTTTGTGCAATAATCCCTCAGGTCCAAAAAGATTAAAATCTAGTGGAGGGATAGTGCTTCCTGTCGCTTTAACGAGCTGGAAGGCCAAAACTCGGCAGTTTTTCATATTTACGAGTCAGATGAAAAGAGCTTAAAGAAGACTCGTCTTTTGAGGAACGAGTGATAAAATGGGTAGCAGCTGATTCCAGGTAAGGTTTGGAATTTTCCAATCACGGCAGTGTCACAAGGATGGCTAGTGAAATCACTCTTCGCAGTTGTTCCTCAAAATGGGTAAACAATCAAATGGAGGTGAATGATCGGCCAATGGAAAAGTGGAGGTGACGGTGCAAACACGACCAAGGCTTTAATGGCTGATAATGTTACATTCACGGTGGTTATTTACCGGAGGATAGTTCATTTTTTAACGAGCTTAAACACGGATTTAAACACTTTCTCGGTCTTATGTTTATTTTTAACGAGCATGAACTATGTGCTAAAACTGCTCGATAAATCTAGTCATATGATAAGAATGTCTCATATAAGATGCCATTTTTTATGGAGCTTGCACCTTACAAAGCTTTGCCCCGCATCCTTTCTTTATGCAAGTTATGGGACGACTAATCCTACGAGTTTAAAGGGTTAGCCTATGGGTTTAAAGGGAGGACCTAAAAATTTAAAAAATAAATAGTCGCCCTTCGCTTGCACTCCAAAAGGTTTGCATGCCCCCAGGTATAAAATAGAGTTTCAAAGTTACCCCTCAATTTGCAGACAAAACATTCGTTCTATCAGGAGAGGCCTACCTCTTACAGGTTACCCAAAGATTGCTCTATTCACGGTGCAAACAAAACACTTCTTCGGCGATGTCTACCGAGATAAACAAAGGTGAGAGACTTCGTCTGTCAACTCACATAACTTTGACAAGAGAATCTTATTCTAGAACACCCCTCTTCCAATCACGGACGGGGTACGGACTAGTCATATTCTCCCGCGGAAACCTACTCTATACCCGAAGTTTTCCTGCCGAAGCAGACCAGGATGCATGCCCCCTGGGTTTCAGTCATATCCCTCCAAATTACTCGCACTCATCGGGAGGACGGACTGGGACTTGAGACATTTCTTGCGTGAAGAGACCATTTAGGGATGGTATATGACTATTTGCTATGCGTGATCCGGGAAATGAAAGCTGGTCCACGAGCTTGACCACTCTTCCTTCGTGCGGAAAACACATTACTCTAAAGAGTGAGGAGACGATGGCTCCCATGCATTAAATATAGTCTCGTCCAAGGAGTAGGTTATAATCCAAGGGTCCTTGAACGACCATGACGTCCAGGCAAACTGTCTTCCCTCTTAATGTTATGGGCACATCAGGAAGGATCCCTAAAGGTCGACTGGTTCCTTTATCAAAGCCTGTCAGATTTCTCATCTCAGGCAACAGCGATGGCGAACCAAGCGCTTTCCAAGCAATAGAGGAAAGGATACTCACAGAAGCCCCCTCATCAATGATGGTACCAGCCATGACCATTCTATATATTTGAACGATAATTCGGAATGGTATGCTTGCTGGCAAACGGGGTCTGCCTAGTTGGTTCCAGTCGAAGGATACAACTAGGTTGCTTGGAGGTGGGACCGAGTAGACGGCCGGGTATGGCTCTGACGAACTTCCTTCCTGCGATAAAGGAATGGGTGGATTGCCCCCGTGTTCGTCGGAGTCTGTGTTGATGAAGAGAATTTGGACGGTGTCATCCTTATTCTCCTCAGTGACTGTATCATTCGAAGATAAAACCTCTGAAGGCAAGACCGGGTCAACTGCCGCCTCGACCTTTTGACATTCGTCTGGTATGGATTCAGTTGGTTTATCCTCAATGATAGACGCTTCAGCTGACCACTTGAGTGGGCCAGCTGGGTTCTCAACTGGTGACGGACTCGGCAAGAGTTTTTTATATCCAGGAGGAAGTCGTAACGGTGAAACCGGACGATCATCCAAAACTCTTTTAGCCTCGTCTAAGAAGGGACAACGGTGGAGGGCATGGTCGCCTTCGCACAGTCTACAGGGAAATCTAGCTTTCCCTTTTTGTCTTGGGGCTTCACTTTCACTAGTTGACGGTGTGTTTTCAACATGATCTCCAGAGGTTGATGACACCGGATTGTGCAAACGAGGAGACCAGTCCCTTAGTATCCGGGGGATGCAAGGACAATCTCTGTGAAAGTGGTCTCCTTTACAAATGACACATGGCGATTTAGGCCTGGTTGGTGCTGTGTGTGGTTTTTCGTTAGA